>RJWM01002325.1:0-131380 GCA_004363535.1 Dasyprocta punctata | reverse complement strand
TTATATTGTTCATTCTAGGTTTCGATCATTTTCTTAAGTTCTTCTATGTTTTTATCTTGCTCTTCTTTAGATACACACAACATTTCTTTAATAATGATTCTCATTTCATTTTTTAGCTGAGAGAATATTTCTGATTTGATTTTCTCTATAGCTTCATCAAGCTGTTTCTTTATTGCATTTTCTATCATTTCAGAAAGTCTATTTGTGTGACTCCCACTGTCTCCCATTTCAGTATCTCTTGGGTTTGTTCTTTGTGGGCTGGGGGACTGAGACTGCCTCTTGGTCTTTCGTTTTTTCATTTTCTTCTTGAATCTATGTAGCTCTGTGTCCTGCGCGGCTGGCCGGCCTTCCCCTGAGGTTCACGCTGATTGTTGCGGCGTGCAGGATCGCGGGACCCAGTAGGCTGGGTCCCGTGTGCAGCAAGGAAGGGCGGCCTCCCGGGGTGTGCAGGTGGAGCCTCCTGTTTTACTGGGTGGGGGCCAAGGCCTCCCGGTCCCAGGGAGCTATGCTGGGCACCACGCGTGACGCGGATCCGACCCTGGTTCTGTCCACAAGCTCGGCTCAACAGCTATGCCTGCAGGGCAGGCCCAGGCAGGTCCCAGGCCTATAGTGCCGGGAGCAACCCTGCTGGGCGGCGCGGTCTGCACAGGAGCTGTGGGATGGCACATGCTCGAGCCGAGCTGCGTGGCTGAAGAATGGAGCTGCAGTGCGCTCTGCACTCTGGTGGGGGGGTGCCCAAGCTCTCCAGGTCCCTGCAGCTATGTTGCTCAATTCCCAGTGAGCAGCTGTGGGTTCCTGGGCTGATTTGGGCTGGGCTGCGTACCTCTGTGTCCTGCGCAGCTGGCCGGCGTTCCCCTGAGGTTCGCGCTGATTCTTGCAGCCTGCAGGATCGCGGGACCCAGTAGGCTGGGTCCCGTGCGCAGCAAGGAAGGGCGGCCTCCCGGGGTGTGCAGGTGGAGCCTCCTCTTTTACTGGGTGGGGGCCAAGGCCTCCCGGTCCCAGGGAGCTATGCTGGGCACCACGCGTGACGCGGACCCGACCCTGGTTCTGTCCGAAAGCTCGGCCCAACAGCTATGCCTGCAGGGCAGGCCCGGGCAGGTCCCAGGCCTACAGTGCCGGGAGCAACCCTGCTGGGCAGCGCGGTCTGCACAGGAGCTGTGGGATGGCACACACTCGAGCCGAGCCACGCGGCTGAAGAATGGAGCTGCAGTGCACTCTGCACCCTGGTGGGGGGGTGGCCCAAGCTCTCCAGGTCCCTGCAGCTATGTTGCTCAATTCCCGGTGAGCAGCTCTGAGTTCCTGGGCTGATTTGGGCTGGGCTGCGTACCTCTGTGTCCTGCGCGGCTGGCCAGAGTTCCCCTGAGGTTCACGCTGATTCTTACGGCGTGCAGGATCGCGTATTTTTTATTTTAAACTTTTTAATACTATCTGATTTTTTAACTTTGTGCATGATAATTTGATGAAACTAAAAATTGAAATTTTCTAGGAGAAACTGTTTAAAATAAGTGAAATCCATAAGTAGAATTTCTTTTGGTGTAGGAGGTCAAATGACTAGAAAGAAAATTCAAAATATGAGAAATAAAAGAATTCAATGCCACTTACATCCTGGAAAAATCAATCTATGTTATTCAGCTTTGCACTGCTGTGATCAAATACTTAAGGAAAACAATTTTAAGGAGAAATGTTTATTTTGGCTCATGGTTCCAGAAGTTTCAGTCTATGACTGACTGGTTCCACTAACATGGGCCTGTGGTAAAACAGAACATCTCAGCAAAAGGATGTTACATGGGAAAGCTGTTCCCCTCATGGCAGCCAGGAAGCAGAAAGGAGGGAAGGAGACTGACAGGAAGGGGTCAAGGACTATCTAGACACAGACCACAAATTTACACTCCCATAATCCATTCCCTTCAACTAAGCCCTATCTCCTAACTTTCATTACTTCCCAATAACGCCATCAAACTATACTCCCATTAATGAGTTAATTCACTGATGAAGTTAGGACACTTGTGATCCAAACACTTTTTGAAAGCCCCATATCTGATTACATGAGGTTTCTAAAACTGTGGACCTCTTTATGTTTTTATTAATTCACAATGAGAATTTACAATAAGCTCATACTGAGTATTTTCAGAATCTCATTCATTATAAACAGCAAACATGCAACACAGTACTACACCTGCTAAGACTGCAGAATGCACATCTCTAAAGTGTTTTCAACAACCATCAAATATTCTATATTTAATCTTGAGTTAAACCATGATTTTATTAACTATTAATTTTAGTTAAATACAACAAATATTAATTAAAAATCTGTTATATATGTATGAGATAGTCTGAGACTTTACAAGGTATAAAAAGTTAATATCTCATTCTTTATCATTTGAGAGTTTATAATCTTCTAAGGAACATAAAATATGCATAGCAATAACTATTAAAAAATAGAAAATTTTAGAGGGACATAAAAGTGTATAAGAGAAGAGAAAATTACTTATAATTCACAGGACCGTGAAAGAGATGGTTTTTGAAAATATCAGAATTTGAACAAGAAGCTAGAAAAAGAATTATCTCATAAAGCTTGAGAAAAGGAAAGTACAGGAAATCAGTCATTCTGGCTGGATCACAATGTGAATGAGGAGGAGTAATAAAAACTAAATGAAGAAGCTAGTGTGGGAACAGTTCACAGTTCTCCCTGAGAGCCAAGTTAACCATTTCATAAGCGATATGAAATAAATGTTGAAATCATTAAAAGTTTTGATCAGCAAGTAATTTTTGCATATTTATCATTAAGCAAAATGAATCTAAAAATGTACATGGGAAAAATTAAAAGGATAGAGACAAGAGCTGTCCTGTAAAAGATGTGATTGAAAAACACAGTTAATGTCTTAAAAATGTACTATACTATAAAACGCATCATTTCTCTTATGTGAGAAACCTAAAATGTAAATACTTTTATTTTATTTTTTATGCCTAAACCAAATTAAAGATTTAATAAAACAATATACTTTCTATAATCAACCTGAAAAGTCAACAGAACTTGATAAAAAGTATGCTCTCAAAAAAGGAATATTATGTACTCAGTAATTTCTATAATTTAATATGCTAAAAATGAAGAAATAAACAGTACAAGGGGATGTGATGTTCACATAAGCAAAGTGATTTCATTATTTTCCTCATTTAGACACTAATGCTTTCCTGTTTTCAGGAGAAAAGATCTTGACTTCAAAAGTAACAAAATACTTGAGAAGTGAATTTACATCTTCCAGCTTTAAATAGTATTCTTGTTCTATTTTCTCAGCAGCTCATGTTTCCGGAGAAAGTACATGATTATTGAGAAGTGTTAAGGCCTCTACAATGGAAATTTTGCCCCTGGGAATGTTCTTAATATCCATACCAAAGGGATGGCCTTTTGGCAATCTGAATTCCTTTGGCTCTTGCTGTGTTTCAGCATCTTTCACCATCTGGGATGATACAGGATCTTTGAAATCAGCATATACATCTTTTAGTAATGCCAGCAGTTTTCACTATTCCTAGCAATTTCTCTCTTAATTTCTCCATGGTCCTTCTGCGAAGACGCCTGAGAAAACGGGCTGCACACGACGACCGCTGACTCTGATTCCGCGTTGCAAGACTCTCATTAAGCACTAAGGGCAAAAACAGGCTCAGGAGGAGTGCGGGGCACAAGCGCCCACCTCCCACAGTGCGGTGAGGGAGAGCTCTGTGTCACCAGCCTGGCGCTCCCACGGTCGGCGCTCCGCTTGACTGAGCGCAGTCACGTGGCCAAGCGGGCCTTATAAGTACTTTTTAAAAGCAAAATAAAAGAAAGATGGTTGGAAACAAGGAGATAGGCTTTATGTAAATAGGAAGGGGATCTGGGAAAAGGAGGAGATGGGAGGGAGGGAAGGCAAAGTAAAAAGGATCAAGATGCAATATGAGTATGTACCCATACCCCATAATGAATACATCGTGCATCACAAATATATACTGATTTTTTAAATGACAGTCGTGATTTATATCTAGATGTCACCCAAAAGCCTCAGATACTCATACGCAGGGCTTTGGAAAGAGCATTGGACCATTGGCACTTCTGTTAACTTGCTGTTAGGAGATGGGTCCTGGTCAGGGGATGTTGATCACTGGGGACATGACCTGGAAGGGTGTATCTCTCTCCTTAACTCCTTCTTTCTTTGTCTGTGCCCTGGCTGCCAAGACATGAGCAGCTTTCTTTTGCTAGATCTTTCTACCATTCCATCCTGCCTCAGAATCAGCCAACTATAGACAAAAATGTAAATCAAAATAAACCTCTCTCCTTTAAGATGCAAGTGTCAAGTATCTTGTCCAGTGATGAGGAAACTAACCAAGACAAAGACGTTGTTATTGTTATGGTTTAGAACTGGAATATCTTCCCAAAGCCTCATGTGTCCATAGGTGGGGCTTTAGGAAAGTGGTAGGATCATGGGGGTGCTTACTTATTTGTGGGTTCATTGGTTAGTAAGTTCAAGGACTGTGTGTGTTGTTGGGAGGTGGGGTTTGGTTAGAGGTGGGTCACTGTGGGCTTGACCTGGAAGGGTATGTGTCCTTTCCTAGCTTCTCACTTCTCTCTCTCTGCTTCTGGCCACTACAGGATGAGTGAGTTTCCTTCTTTGTGCCCCTGTGCTGGAGCCAGCCAACTGTGGACTAAAAACATTAACCAAAATAAATCTCTCTCCTCCTTTAAGTTACAGGTGTCAAGTACTTTGTCTGAGACATAAGTACTTTGTCTGGGATAGATTATAGTATCAGAGAAGTGAGGTCATTGAATGTGACTTCCTGACCATGTGGTTCAGAAATCCTTGGAACTGGTTTGTAGCAGTTTGTAAAGGTTTGGTGAACCCAGCTAGAAACACCCTAAAATGCTGCAAAACTGAGCTCAATGAGAGATTCTGGTCAGAGCTCAGAAGGTGAGAATGGTAATTGGAATGCAGATCTTAAAGACCAGATTGAGGAAGTTTCACTTGTAAACAAAGACTCCACTGGGGAGTTGGACTTGAAACTATGTATGTTATGCTCTAGCAGAAAATTTGCCTTCATTTTGCTTTTGTCCTGAGACTTACTATAAAACTAAGATAAAGGGAAGTGGACTAATTAATCTGGCAGAGGAAATTTCAAGACAGAGTAAGTTGAGGCTGCAGCATAAGTACTGAGGGCAGGTTTTAACCATTTCTACTATAAGAAGCAGGACCAAAAACAGTGCTGAATAATTTGAAATTTTTTCTGGTGGCCAGAAAGAAAGTGCCTGTAAAGTGGCTATAAAGTTTTGGCAGAGGAGCCGGGCGTGGTGGCGCACGCCTTTAATCCCAGCACTCGGGAGGCTGAGGTAGGAGGAGCGTTGTGAGTTTGAGGCCAGCTTGGGCTACAACGCAAGCACAAGGCTGGCCTGAGCTACATAGTGCGACCATGCCTCAAAAAAAACCAGGGCCGGGGTTTGGTTCAGTGCCTTAAGCGCCTGCCCTGGCAGGCGCAAGGTTGTGAGTTCAATCCCCGGTGCCACCAAAAAAAAAAAAAAAAAAAAAAAAAAGTTTTGGCAGAGGAAAACTTAGTTGCTAAAAGCATTAGCAATAAAAAGAAGCCAAGGACAATAAGTAAGAAATCTTCAGGCCTTCCTAGGAATCACCAAGATTCCACTCTTTCCAGGCTAAGAAGTGCAAAATTGAAAGACTGTTTTGAGAAGAGGATCCCAAGGCACCCTACTCTAGAATGATCACCTAGGCAATTTGTCACCTGGGATGTGATTCACAATGGTCAGTCATCCAGGAACTTGGAGGCCTCTGCAGCCATGATTCAAGGTGGCCAATCTACTGCTCAAGCTGGCAGCAGACTCTGGTATAATACATATGATACTAGTTCTACAGGTTTGCAGAATGCAAGAGTTGTGGGGTCAGAGAGACCTTCACCCAGATTTCACAAGAAACCTTAGGAGGCCAGACAGGGCCCCAGAGCACTGAGAGAACAGTGTGTGAAGCAGTAAGAGTGAGGCTAATAGCGCAATGGAGATATCAGGAAATTAGAGAAGCCAAAAGTGTGTACTGTCCACCAGGGAAAGTTGCTGAGAGTGAGCAAAGTTACCTGAAGAGAGAAAGGTTGTGAGGGCTACAAATAGCAATGCCTATGGGTGGGGTCACCTAAGCCATTTGAAGTTTGCATTTTTACCCTACATGCTAGACACAGAACTACAAGATTTAATGTTTTCCTTACTGGGATTCAGTTTTGTGTTGGTCCCATTTCTTTCTATTCCCCTTCTCTTTAGAATGGGAATGGGGATGTTTATTCAGTGCCATTATATGTAAAAAGTGTTTAATTTTCTTTGGATTTAGACTGTTCAGCAATGATGAAATTACGAAAATTCTGACATCTCTTGGAGACAGACTAAATGCATTTTTCATAAAGAGATGCACATGAGTTTTTTACTGGGCAGGGCAGAATGCTATCGTATAGATCTGGAATGTCCCCCCATCATCTCACATATTCAGAAGTGATGCCTTAAAAAGGATTGGATCATGAGTTTATAACTTATTGGTGGTTTTATCCACTAGTGAGTTCAGCTGTGTGTGCTGTTAGGCAGTAAGGCCTAGTTAGAGATAGGTCACTGAGGGCATGACCTAGAAGGGTATTTCTCTCTTCCAAGCTCCTAGCTTCTCTCTCTGCTTCCTGATAGCCATGATGTGAGTAGTTTTTCTGCACTTTCCTTTTATTGCTATCTTGACTTAAGGAAGAGTCAGAAGCTGTATGATGCCATATCTGATCAATAAAGTACATTAAAATAGACTACAATGTATTATAAGTCTTCCTTCCCATGACATGATTCTCAGCAACTGCTTTCACCATGTTTTTATTCACACCACATGAGGACACTCACAAAAGAGGACTTCCAGAGCTGCTTCAAAAGTGATAAGAATGATAGGATAAGTGCGCTTGAAGTAAGGAGAAGTATTCTGAGGAAGATTAATAGCAATGTGTCTTTTACTATAATCAATATTTAGAATTTATGCATTCACTGTAAATTTCAATGATATCTCATGTTTAATATTAATGGATAATGAGAAAATCACATCCTTTGAACAAAAATCCAGACATACAATTTGAAGAATGTTATCATTGTTAAGCAAAGTGTATATTCCAAATTTACATCAGTATTCTATGAACAAAATGGTGTTTTAGAAAAAGCACAACCAAGAAATCCATATTGATCTCTATAGGCTCTATATTAGTATTACTTAACAAAATAGTTCGTGTTCATCTAATGAAGATATAAACATCTTCAAGTAGAAAAAAAAATGTTGATTTGAAAACTCCCCTTACTTTTCCCAACACGTACTCCTCAAAAAAAATGTGAATTGTTTCTAAAATGTGAACATATCTCATTAGTAGACATATGGCAGGAACAGCAAATGAACAGACGAAACTGAAATCCTAATCTGTCAAAAATAAGCACGTTAGTATTAGCAATCTGTTAATGTTGACAGGAAGACTCATCTTGACTGTTCCTTTTGTATCAATAAATGAATGGATTTCAAATACTCTAAATATAAATACTAAAAGTTCTTCTAAAAGTACCTATGAACCTGAAAATTTGGGGATACTACTTCAGTATATCTTAAAACATTTGCGGACAGCAACTCAGAAGGGGAAAAAAGTGTCTTAAGCTCTTGAGGTCTGTACTGAATTCTAATGTATTTGTATATGATGGATTTAATACAGAACTGAGGATAAATGACTTTCAGCAGCTGCACTCTAGACCTATAAATTGCTCTGGGTACTACAAAATCCATACAGAGGAAGAACAGCTGGATAATTTACACCACCAGCATTTGTCAAGAAAAAGCTGAAAATACAGAACCTGATTTCTACTTTTTTTACTTCTACAAAAATTAAAAATTATCCTTCTAGAATCTCTGTGGACAGGAGCATCTATTCACATCCTGACATGTTGCTCCTTTAAAATACAGAAGCTTTAATTCTCCTCACTTTAAGGAACACTTTTTTTAAAGGACAAAAACCACAAATGAAAAAACTTTTCCTTATAATCAAATGCAAGCACAAAGAAAAGTCTGTTAATGTTTATTTTGTGTTCCAATTGCTATGCTCTGGTAGAATCCTACAAAAGGAAACACATTAACCAGATGACTTGCAGAGCACAGTGATACCAAAAATAGTACTTAAGTTAATACACTAATTGCAAAGTTGCAGAGATTAAGTTCATCATTCTAGTTCTTGGATAAACTTTGGAGAGGGAGAATTTAAAGTTTAATATAAGGGCTGTCTTAAGCTTTCTAAAGAATAACACAAGCAGTAAAAATGTGCTCTGTATAAGTGAACCCTGGAAATAGAAAGCTGCAGTCACTAAAGGAATATTAGCTCTTGTATAAGCAACCAAATTACTCTCTTGCAATTTCCATTAGTGTCAGTACCACGGAGTACCTAAGGGCTGATTTTGCTCACAATCTACCATTGTTTGGGGTTTTATATGTCATTCTAATTCATTTATTACCTCGACAATTCTGGTCAAAGAAAATTCAACAGTCCCCACCTAGAGCCAAAATTCTAAACATCCTGGAAAAGGCTCCTCATTATATTGAAAGCCTGGTTGCGATTGATGGGCTTTTGAGAAGTGACTGAATCCTGGGGCTCTGCCTTCAAGTGGACTGATCCACTATAAATTTACTAGCTGAATGGGCTGTTTTTAGCTGGGACCCAGTTGGAGGAAGTAGGAAACTCGGGACACATTTTTCTCCTGCTCTCCCTGCTTTCCAGCCATCATGAGGTGAGGAGCTCAGCTATCCCAAATCTTCTCCACCATCATGGATCTTATCCTAGCTGCAATGGAGTCAAGCAGTTATGAACCATTAAACCAGTCTGAAACCATGACCCAGAGTAAGTTCTTCTTCCTCTTTAAAAAATTTGCATTTTTATTACTACATGTTTGCAGTACAGAATGTTAACATTCATTGTAGGGACTTGATACAGGTATGTAACCCATCTTAATTCTTAATTTACACCTGCTTCCCCACTCTTCTCACACACACCCCCTTCATATCTTGGTCCCATTCCCATTGTATTTGATTTTTTATGTGTTTTGCCATAGTAATTGTATGCTAATTAACACAAACCTGTACGTAGAAATTTCACCATATATAAATATTGAGGCCTACTTTCAAATGGACTGTCAGGATTAGAAATCTAAGTTCCCTGAAAGCAGTAACAATTAAGAAATTCAACCAATTGGCTTTATTCTCCAAATCATGCAATCTAGTGAACTCTCTAATTTTATTATTACATAAGTGCTATGACAGGACTATGCACAGAGTGACAAAAGAACAGACAGTCTTATGTGCCTGCCAATTTCATATCAGCTGGAAACAAAAGAAATTAGTAAGGTTATTCTTAATTGATGCCTGAAACTCTTTCTTTCCTCATACTGTACTCCTGTAATTGCTTTATTTTAAAATCAGATAGCTCAGAGCCCTAAAGGACTGTCTCTCTGTCAGCTGTCCTTAAACTGAACTGGATCTTCTAAGCATACTTGCAGCCTCACTGGATAGGAAATCATGTAGCAAAATAAAAGAGAAAAACCATAGGAATGAAACAGTAGAAGTAGGATGGATTGACAACCCTTAAAGTGTCAGAAAGAGTTGAAAAGCTTACAAAGAACACACTAATTTATGCGAAATTAGTATCATTCAGACAAACAGACGGGTTCAGCTGCAATTCTCTCAAGATACACTGCTTACTAGTTCACAACATAAACTACCAGCCAGATAAGTAATTGAACAGCAGAACTACCAAAGGAGAAATCTTTGTAGTGCTGTAGGCTAGCAGTTAAGGGCTATATATATATATACTTTTAACAGGCCACTAAGTCCAGAAAACTTTCTACATTTATATGATTCACTTCCCTATACCTGTATCATGACCTTAGATTTCTTATAGACTCTCTCAGGAACTCATCTACTAAACTAGTGTAACTATAATTGCCCTACCATGCTTAACTGTCCTGTAACTATAAAGTTAAAATAGCCTGTGGTTCCAAACTTGACCCAACCTATTTTAAGAACAGTAGTATGCAACTTTTTAAAAGTCCATTAAATAAATCTTAAGCAAAATCAATACTCTATTAATTCGCAGTTGTAGAAGCCAAGCCATTACAGCAGTAGAGAAAATTTAAAGAATAAGGAAGAAAATTATATTTCTCATAATTTGTAATGTACTGAACAATCTTCATTACTTATGAAAGTTTCTAGCCGCAAATAATCTTGTAACTTCAAAATACCTTTCTGGTTCGTCTCAGTGTCATTACTGCATGTAAGTGTATAACTATCCTTTCCATGAAAGTGCTCTTTATGAATGTCTATGCCCCACACAATACCACCACTACTTGATAAACAACTAAGCTCTGGTCATTCATCAAAATCTAACATTTCTACTTATTATTTTTAAACATTTCAGACCACAAAGACCTCTCTCACATGAAACTCTATGCAGTATTATTTGTAGTGTATTGTAGCAGTAAAAAGCACAGGGTTCTGAGGATAGACACTCCATATCAATTACTATCATTGATTACTCACAAAAGTGTGGAAAAACACCTGTCTTACTCATTATACCTAATAGGAAATTAATACTTATTTCATAAAGTTTTTGCAAGACATGAATAAAAAAATGAAACTTTTTATGATTCAATAGAAGACAGGAAAAGATAAAAATGACAAGTTTTTAAAGAATACAATTCAATAATAAAAAGATAATCCAATTTTAAAATGGACAAAGTATTTTAACACCAAAGGAAAGATATGCAACTGAAAAAATATTCAAAACTGCAGTCATTAGGAAAATGCAAATTAAACTACCATCAGATCCCAATACACATCCCTAAAAGGCTGATATTCCAGAAACTACAAACTCCCATATGTTTGTCAGTAAAAGAGCAAAATGGTGCAACTTCTTTAGAAAAGAGTGACCATTTATTATGAACTAAAAATCTATCTACCCTATGACCAAATAATTCCATTTTTAGATATTTACTTAAGAGAAATAAAAGTACATACTACAGAAAGTCTTCAAAAGCAATGCAAATTACACATTCATTTTTAATAACTAAAACCTGGAAACAGCCCAGATGTCAATAAATAGAAAGATGTACACACAAACTGTGGTATATAAAACTATGAGTGTACAGCATAGTTTGTGGATACATCTTTCTGTTGGTAATGATATAGAAGAGTAGTTGTATATAACTACAGTTTGAGTATACATCCAGTTATATATCAGTGTGCCCCATAAATAAAAATTTTATTAAAGTAAAAACAAACAACAAAACTACTGGTATGCTCAGTATGGATGAATATCAAAAACATCACACTGAGTCAAAGAAGCTTTATACAAAAGAGAACACTGTGATTCCATTAATATGAAGCAATAAGAATAGACAAAACTAGTGAATGATTAAAAATGTAAAAATTGTGATTGTCCAGAGTCAGGTGGACAAGACTGACTAGGAAAAGAGATAAAGGGACCTTTAAACTACACAAGATTATAGATTACATAGATGTACATGATCATCAAAATTCAGAATCTGTACACTTAAGATTTATGCATTGAAATGAAAGTTTTGTCATAAGCTTACTAAAAAGTAAAAAAATGAAAATAACTGTATTAATAACAGGGAACAGAAGTAATTTTAAACATTCAGTCAGCAAGACAGAGTAAAATAATTAAGCTGAGTAGACAAAAGAAATTCTTATGATTTTTTCCTTAATTCAGCTTTATGCTATTCTAAGAGAAAACTATAAGTATAAGAAGTACAGACAGGTTCCAGGAAGAGACGAGCTGGAAGGCCAGACACGACACTGTATACCTGTAGTCCCGGCTATTCTGCAGGCAGAGGTAGGAGGACCACCTGAGCTCAGAATCTCAAGACCAGTCTGGGCAGCACGACAAGACCACATCTCAAAACCAAAATGAAAAAAATGGAAGAACACTCACAAATCAAGGACTAAATAAAAGAATGGTGCATAAACTGAGAGCTAAAAAAAATGCTGTTTGTTAAGTCAAGCTAAAAAGATGTTAAACTTGGGAAGAGCATTTAATCATTAGAATTAATTTACTGATTAAATACTTAAGAACTCTAAATGAGTAAGTAAGTTATTTAAAGTCACCTAACTAGTTTCAGTTATAGCCAAAAATAAAATCAAGGAGTTTTTTGTAGTTGTTCAGTTTTTATTTTTTATTAGTATATGTTTGCAGTACACAATGATTACATTCCATCTAGAGGAGTTAGTAGGCATAAATCTAGAGGAGTTAGTAGGCATCTTAATTCTTTTTTCATCCCTTTTCCCTCTCCTCCCTCCTCTTTCTCCATCTCTTGATTTCCTTCCCATTTGAGAAAGATTTATGTTCCTACTTTGCAGGATTTATTTTTTATTTTGCTCTTTATTTATGTTTTGGGTTTCTCATATAAGAGAAACTACAATATTTAAGCTTGCATGTCTGACTTATTTCACATAACATAAGGGATCAAGCTTATTTCTCTTTATGGCAGAGTAGTACTCCATTGTGTGTAAATACAAAATTTTCCTTATTCATCTGTTGATGGACACATAGGCCATTTTTGAAATTTAGATATTATAAATTGTGCTTCTATAAACATGGGTATAAGTAGTGCTGTTTCAACTACTCCAAGGTGATAAAGTATATTGAGAGAGATGGGAGAAAAAAAATAAAGTGAATGTTGAAAGAGAGGGACAGAGAAGATTTAATTTATTGACAATCACAAGTGATATTTATCATTTCTTCATAAAAATTCCAAAAATTGTATACATTACACAGCTATACAGATATTAAATAAAGTCACATTATAGAAATACAGTAATCTTCACACATTTTTACCTTCAATTTTTCATCATTATCCTTTCTATTTTTATCAATTTTTCTCTATTTTCTCCCATTGCGGATTTTAATTTGTCATCTTTATTCTTTTAGAAGAAAATGGGAAGCCAGTCAAATGTTTCTTACTACATAAAATGATTTAATCAAATAGTAAGGCTGAGTTAAATAAGCAAGACCAATAGCTGCAATGAAGAATTGTTTAGCATTTAAAATTTTTTTCTGACAAAAGTGTTCACTTAGGCATTCTCTCTGTCCAATGAGTTATTATCTGATCTATGCAATTTATTACATTTAATCACTTTGATTCAGTTGAAAGTCCTTTTGTGTTCTTTGTGTAGTGCCTCACTAAATGTAAAACATACAAGCACTTGAGTGCTTTTTATTTACAGTTCTGAGTAACTAGATTTGCTAGCAAAGCCTAAAAATCAAACCAACAAACCAGGGGAAAAATGCATAGCACTGCTTCCACACTCAGACTAATTACCTCCTGGTATCTGTAATGCTTTACAATTTGTAGATATCTTTAAATATTTATAATTCAGTTGGGACTCTTTATTAGTAAACTTTATTTCAAATTAAATTACTTTTTCAATGTACTTTAATTTCATAGATTGTTACTTTCATTTATGTAATATAGCATGAAAAAAAGTCTAATGAGACAATTACCATTAAATGGTTAATCATGAATAATTGATATATAATCAGCTCACTTTAGTTATGAATATGTGTATCCCACTAGTCAAATGAACCAAATTCAATCTACCCTATTTTTAGAGGACAATTTCAGTACAATAAGAATATAATTAACAAATCAATCAAGTGAACAAATACTGACCATTCACTCCATGTAAGACCTTATACTAGGCCCATATGATAGTGGAGAGTTGCCCACTATTGTGACTAACAGTAAAGTTCAATTTAATGACAATATCAGTGCTCTCTGTTACATATACGAGTTTTACATTATTAACATCTAAAGAGAGAAGACTACCATAACAAATATTATTTTAACTTCTACTTTCTATTAGAAATAATTCTGCCAGGCATGGTGGTACAAACTTGTAATCCCAGCACTTGGGAGACTGAAGCAGGAGGAACACCATGAGTTTGAGGCCAATGTGGTCTACAGAGTGAGTTCAAGGCCAGTCTGAACTACACAGCGAGACTCTGTCTCAAAAAAAAAAAAAAAAAAAAAACACCTAAAAAATGAACAAATGAAAAATTGTACCATATTTCTCAAGCAACTTGGTCTAAAATTTATTTTACACTAAAACTTTTTAACTATATATTAAATCTGCACTATAAGTCAAATACTTCTAATCTTGGCCACACAAAACTTTTCCTTATGTTCAAGGAGACCAAAGCCTATCTCTGGAGAGAGTTCCAAAGTCACTATGTCACAACGAATATTTTCCTGTGGGTACACAGTCCTGATAACACAAATCCAGGTAGGACACAAGGGATACAATCTTCAGGAAAAGACTTCAAGAGAAATAACATACTACCATAGGAGGAGGAAGAAGAGAAGAAAGGAGAATACTGTGTGTTAAGCCAGTCACTACAGTTTTATAATCTTTATTCTATGCAGTTGTCTCAGGGAAACTTTTTGCACAAATTCTGTTTTTTTCCTGTAACTACTAAGTATCTGGTTTCCCAGCTACTGTGGTTGTGTGCACTATTCTCAAGGTTACTATGTATCTAGGGAGAAAAAGATGGAAAAAGACCAAGTTAAAATATCATAAAATCAATCATTTTCAGAGAAGTGATTTTTGGTTTTTTTGTCATAAATCAACCCAAGGGACCACTCATGCAAAAGACATGATCTCTTGCAGTAACATCCAACAACTCCAAATCCAAAATATGGTGTTAAGTTAATACAATAGCAAGTTAGAAAAGACTGATTGCATATGTCCTATTTTCTAATATAGCATCACTTTTGATGTTTATAAACAGAAAAGTAAAGTCGTACTTCTCCAGATTCAGATGAAACATTGCCCAAGTCAAATATCGAATATTCTAAAGACAAGTTTATGTAGTACTTAATATACATGGTATGAATTTGAAACACGAAATTAAAAAATAGAATTTTTCTCCCCCCAAAAACACAAAACAATCAATCATTTTCTTACACTTTTTCTCGTTATAACCCTTTGCTTAATTTTTAGTTTTGAAAAACTTATTTTAACCATTTTTTTCTAATGTTTTCACTGTTTTTAAGAAACAGATTTTGACAGGTCCTCACTGCTATTTTAAAATGATTTCCTGAGGCTATGTTTTTAAATTATATTTAGTAGTGAATTGAGTCAATGGAGAACAAAGATGTATCTTTAAAGTAGTTGACTTTTCCACAAAGCACAATTTATGCAATCAAATTAATATTATTTTGTTCAAAATCACCTTCTTAGACGGAAGTACCACTTATTATATTGTAGTTCAATATCTAAGCATATGAATTTTTAAAAATTTGGTCACCTTTATGTAACTTTAAAAAAGAATATCAATGTTTTAATAATGGCCAATCAGAATCCTTTGAAATTAATAACTTATAGATGTTATTCTTTGGATTCTATTTTCCCTTTCACTTATATTCTTAATATACTAGATCAAAACATTATTTATTCAAACTATCAATTATAGTAGAAGCATGAGCATCTAATCTACAAACTCATCAAGAAAAATTGTACAAGATGTTACTGTAACAGGAACTTAAGGGTTCCTTATGCTAAAAAGAATTGGCTCTTCACATAGACCTGCAGCTGTCCAGTGGGAGGCTAAAACCATCATAAAGTTTGGCATCTCTGCCTTTATTTGGCTTATTCTGCTTTATTATCTTAAACTTTTGTCCAGATTCCTGCCCAATTCTGTATATAAGCATGTTAATCACTTAAGGAATGTCTAAAAATAAATAGCAACATAAGGTTTATTAGTCCTAAGCTTAATTAACCCTATCTCATCCCCTTTCAAGACTAAGGATAGCAAACTAAAAGTAACTACGGTACTGTCAAGATTTTTTAGGGACACTTAACTACCAGCTTTTAAGGGCTATTCCAGCTACCCATTCCCCTTAAGTGGTGCCTAGAATTCTGCTGTCATTGCCCTAAATCTGTAGTCACAATCTGACCAAGACAATTTAATTATGTATACCTCTTACCTTCCCTCTGCAGAAATTCTTTCCCTATTTAAACATAAGGCTCATGTCAATATCTCCAAAGATAGAGTTAAGGTACATGTTTCCCCGTATCTTCCCAATGAAGCTATACTGATTAAATTCCTTTCTGATTCCACTATTATTTATTTCATTTTCTTTTGGGGGGTTAATGACCAGATCTGGTTTGTTGGGACCTAACAGTCTGATAACATTAGGAAAAATTAAAAAGAATTATATGTTATGACATCTCCTCTTGAAAACTTTATAGTCTAGTTGGTGAGGCAACATACAATTTTATTTCCAGAAAATGTAATTATTGGAAGTATGATAAGTATAATAAATATAGAAAATTTAAAAGTCAGATATCAGAATGATCTAGAACTTTCAGAAAAGCATCAATATAAAAATTAAGGTTTAGATATTTAAAATGCTTTGAAGGTTAATGTGGCAATTCATTTTATTTTACCATTATTCTTTTAACCTTGTATACAGTATGTTTTTAATGAAGATTTTGTTGAATAAATTTGCATAGGCGGTAAAAGAGAAAAGGCACTCCTGATAAGAAAAAATATGCTTAAAGGCATAGAGATAGGAATAAGCATAACATTTTAAGGGATTAGACTCTAGTTTTATGGAACAAATGTTTCATATCATTATCAAGAAATTATGGCATTGATGAGGCTCAAGACATACTTGTCCCAAGTATGTCTGTTCAGTTTAAAATTA
The DNA here is from genome assembly GCA_004363535.1 of Dasyprocta punctata. Taxonomy (NCBI): domain Eukaryota; kingdom Metazoa; phylum Chordata; class Mammalia; order Rodentia; family Dasyproctidae; genus Dasyprocta; species Dasyprocta punctata. The sequence continues at coordinate 114,588 of RJWM01002325.1, read as the reverse complement.
TTTTCAGCTAGTGGCTTGAGAAATTATAGGCATAGAAGTGCTGAAAAGTTACTGTTTTATAAAAGAAATTTAAATCTGTTGTAATAGAAAATGTCATTTGTGAAGATGGTTCCTCTGCACCAGGAATAAAGGGACAACTAGATATCACTAGAGAAGGCACTGACTTAAATCTTTACTCTTGTTCTAGTTTGATTTGGTTTGAGTTGGTTTGGTTTGGTTTGGTTTGGTTTGGTTAGGTTTGGTTTTTGTTGTGCTAAGGATTCATTTAGAGCCTCACGAGCTCTTCCATTGAGCTCCATCCCCAGCCCTGCCCATCCCTTAATTGTGCCTTCCTTATCTGCTTCTGTGTTAGAGCCTATGCTTCTTTGATAGCTACTCTGAAGGTTTGCAGTCTTAACTCCTTATCTTCAGGCTCTGCATCCACAGATTCCATCAACCTCATATAAAAAATATATTGGAGAAAAAATTCTCTCTGCACTGATAAGTAATCTAGAGATGATTTAAACTATATGGGAGAATATGTTTAGCTTACATGCAAATATTACACCACTTTTTATATAAGAGACATGAGCATGCAAGGATTTTGTCATCCATGGGAGCGCTAGAGCCAGTCCTTTGCAGATACCATAATTGTACTCATTTTTCTGTACTGTCTCACAGCTACCTAGAAGGTACACGTTATTAAATGTCTTAGATCTTTTTTTCTCATACTAATCTGCTTTTTGTGAGAGGAAATTTCAGCTAAGAACTCATGAAGGCTAGAGGAAAAAATTATTTTTCCTTGCTCACAGCATTAGAGAATGACCAAAGTCTCTTATAAATCATCTATAAGCTTCACATTTTTAAGATAAAGAAATTGAGACCTACAGAACTGCTCAAGGTCATTCAGCTAGCAGAGATGAAGCAAAAAAATCAGTGGGCATCCAAAAAGTGACTTTAATATACCAGTCATTGGGTTAGAAACTTTCTTTCACGAAATAAAACTGTGAGTCAGGCAGCATCCGCTCTACTGCTCTTTGTACAGATTCACTGTGCATCAATGAATTAATTTTCAAACAGCCATCAAAAAAGTGAAATACCTAAGGGAGACAGTCTAAAGAATTACAATGTTTTTTCAAATTATACTTGCTTTATAAAGAGGAAAATGAATAGAAAAAATGCATTCTATAGAAAATGTAAAATGTTTTTATTAACTCAATTATTTAAAATTAATTATTAGTGGCCTAGGAATATGCTTTTAAGTTAATGTTTGTTTGTCACAAGGGCTCCTGCAGGTAGGAAATACATTTGGTTTTTGTGCACACTTGGATATTCATGGTAATGGTACTGTACTATAAAGCAGGACTCAATACAAAATTTAAAAAATGCCAGACAACTTGAGTGCCTTTTGTACTGACAAATCTTGTTAAGAAAAGAACAGTTTTATTTTTTATAAATAAGGATAGTATTTTAGTGTCTATTTTAGAATAGCAAGTAGTATTCTAGCTGTTTGGGGCTGCCTTGGGCTCTAAGCAGTTTAAAATTAATGGACTGGGCCAAACAAAGGGCATATTTTCATTCTGACTCAAATGTGCACGCTGGTTTCTAACAGATACAGCATGTTTGTGCAAGTTGGCACACATTTATTATTCCAGGTAGCAAATGAAGACATTTGGCTTCTTCTAGAGACTCGGTCCTTGAGTCAATTGAAAGAGACCAGCAAATAAACATTTAGTGATTCCCAAACCCACACAGAAAGTTTATTTCTACCCAAACCAATTTCTTATGAGAGCTGTATTCAACCTATGGTTAAATAATGTCATTTTTAATGCTTATCTGTGTGAAGTACAATACCCTGAATGAGGTGTACATGGGCTTTGGACCCTGAGTGTCATTGATTCAAACCCCAGTTCTGCCATTTACTAGTTTTGTGCTATTCAGAAAACCTCTTCTTTTCTCTGGACTCCTGTTTCCTTGTCTGTAAAATGGAATAATATCACACACCTCATAAGATTAATATGAATATTACATTATTTAGCTTATGTAAAGCACTTGCGAAAACAATTGGCATAGAGTAAACAATGATTTTATTATCTGTCCCCTCTGCAATTGAAGGTTAACTACTTTTTAAGCATTTTCCAGTACTTAAGATCTTCACAAACTTTAAATTGATACTAAAAAAAAATCATCCAAATTCTCTCCTATTGTATTTAATAGCAAAAGAAAACATGTAAGAAATAGGAAAGCCTGCAAGATACAATTCTTTACATCTGTAAAATTAACTCTGCATTAACTCATGATTTAAAATACTACAACACAGAACTACAAAATTTTAAAAGAACAGAATATTAATCTACAGTGAATATAAAATGCTAGTTCTCAACCTAAGATATTTCATTGACCCGGGAACTATTTTTGTTTTGATTTTGTAACTCTGTTGCACATAACTCTTTCTCTAGTTTCTGACCAAACTGGATAGATGACTGAGCACGATTTCTTGGCATTTTCTCTGAGAAACCCCCAAGAGCAAGGGCATCTATTAAGTTACCCATAATAACTGGCACATGAAAATATTCCTTTATAGATTGTCTTTTTGATATTCAAACCTCTTCCAGACTAACAGTCAACAGTTTTGCCATTGTTCTCAATCAAATATTTTCTGAATATGCTTGTATATACTTTACTGTGATATAAATATAAGAAAAACACTCTTCTGAGTTACTGTGCATGTACCCCATAAAACACATCCCTTATGCAAATACAGCTAATATTGGCAGAATAGCATATACCTGACTTTGTTGGATCATTTTTCTTCTTGTATCGCTTCATAACCAACACACAGCCCAGGTCAATCTGAAACTTCCAAATGTAATTGGATGATGTGATCAGCCTTGAAACTCTCATAAGCTGTTTTCTAACGTATTTTTTTTGGTCTACTATAAACTTGGATATTTGGAAACAGACTACTCATATCACCAACAGTTGACACTGTGTTTCAAGGATTACAGAAAAACATTGGTTGTAATAATTCTAGGACTCTTCTTGATTATAAATGTAAAAGTATAGTTTTAGTCATAAAAGGGTACCAAATTGGATTTGAATCAGTGAAAAGAACAAATTTTACTAAGCGTAGTAGAGCATCTTGGCCACCACAACATGAGCTTTTGCAGTCAAGCTGCCTTTAGGTCCATTTAGTATTTGATATTGTTTGTAAAAACCATCTCAAATCATTTAACTTTTCATTACTATGCAAAGTTCCAATACTATTAAATAAATGATCAATGAAAAGAACAGTTATTTCTGAAGACTGAAATCCACTAGTCCAATCCTCAAAATAAGACATGTTCCCTGATGCAAATGGAACTGGTACTGTGAAATGTCTTTGAAATCCAACAGGACTACAGATTTCTCCCATGGATCAGCTCTTGGGACATAGTGCGCTTCTGAAATACAATAGTTAAGGTTACTTGTGGGGCAGTTTTTCATTGCCAGTGTGACCTATGGTATAGGGACAGAAGAAAAGTAATTGATCTGAGTAACTAAAACTGTGTACTTGGAATGAAAAAAGAGTAATCTAGCACAGGTTGACTGATTTTCTGTAATTGTTCACAATGCTTGTTCACTCATTCATTTATAAAGTATTTCTCTTTTCCTTAGTGCTCCTCATTGTTGTCCCTAATCAGTGATTTAATTTTTCCTCATTTTCTGTGACCTATTCAAAAATTTTCATATCTACCCTTATAAGCATTCAAATAGTTGGTTATCCCCTAGCACAACAGTTTAGGCACCTGGTAACCTGTGATTCAACTTACTGTGTAACAATCTACAATAAATATCTAAAGTTTTTTAAAGATTACATTCCCCCAAAAGTTTGTATATTATCTTAGCCTCTTCACATGACTTACCTATATGAGAACAGCTTTCTATGGAAAATAAAAGTAAAATTGGAATCCAGATGGCTTTCCATAATTCAGCATAAAATAGTAAACACAATGGCTCTAATAATACTGCATTTATTTCAACTTTGGAATGAAATAACACCATATTGTCTTACTTTTTAAGCTTCTATAAGTAGTCTCTTTTACATTTTTACATTTATAAACTAATTGTTTCTTTTCTTTGAAGAGCTACAATGAAACAATAATCTAAGAGACAGAACTCTCTCACTAAAATTTGTTATAGCAGAAACCTAAATTTTAGTTTTGTTTAGCAGAGTAATCACTTAAAGGAAAACTATTATGCTGCTAATATGTTTTAGATTAAAATGAAAACAATAATGGCTATCATAGAGCAGCATTTCTGATTGGCAATATATAATAGTAACAGATCATTGTGATTCAAGTTGAGTCTAACATATAAAGTTCTATATGGTCATCGTATACCACAGTTAAGGTTTTAAAGTAATTCTAATGGATTCATTAAAGATTGGAGCTCTAGTAACTATGAGCGACTGCTGAAACTTTTTCCTCTTTATTCAATATAAAATGAAATTAACCATTTTAGTTTAGGATATGAACTGGTATAAATTCCTACAGAGAATTATTAAGTTAGGAATAGTTTATAGAACTTGGGAACAATTCTCTAAATTGAAAAGAGTTTAGATATTTAGTTTTCTTGGTTATATTAGCTTAAATGAAATAATTATTCCTAAAATAAAGTTGTTAAGGCTTATCAAGTAAATTTTCTTTTCTATGAGTAGATTAGAGTTTTCCAGCATAACATTTTAAGAAAAACTCCTTCAAAGGTCCTCCTAGAAGGTGATTGGAATGAACCCCAGTAAAGGTAAAAGCTATAAAACTTAAAGAATGTCAATTTTTATTACAGGACAGAATTTAATTAATTTTGTTTCATTTAATAAATATTCTCTTATAATGTAGCTCCTTACTAGATATTCTCTCATATTTCTAAGTAGATCAAAGTTTTAATGATTATTTATAACTAGAACAAGTAACAAATGAATACATTAAATTTTCTTCACCTGCTAAATTACACATCTTAAAAGCTTTCAGTCCAATTGGCCCTGAACGTAGTGAATGCAGTGCACTAAAGAATTTCCTGAAGCTTATCTTATTCCATCAAGGTTATAAATTCTATTTGAAAGGCTATACTGTTATACAAAGATGAGGTCTTATACATCCTCCCATATAAGTCCCTCTCCCAGTGTTAGAAAAGTCTTTGGCACTCAGTGGGCAGCCAATGTTTACTGAAAAAAATCAATTAGCATTTAGAAATTCAGATATACTTAATGAAATATAATACTTAGAGTAAATACATCAACAAAGACAAGTGACAACTACAGGCACAATTCCAGGATAATTACATATATATATATATATATATATATATATATATACACAATCTTATATCTAATTTCCCAGACCTTGAAATGTACCCAACTACACTATATTAATCCTCACAGTAATATCTGTATGCTCCCCAAATTCTTTTAATTGAATTTTTAGATGACACCAGAAATTTGGGAGACTTTTTTTATAAATGAAATGTTTCGATTTTATCAAGAATATTAACGAATATAACAAAGCTATGTTTGTCAGCTCAAATATGCAAATTTATCAGACATCTGAAATTCACACCAAGGGAAAAAAGTTACACAAAGTTAGCACCTAGTTTTGCCACTGAGTTAGGTGCTAAAAGGATTTATGACACTGCCATTTAAATCTTGTTGATCTCCTTTATTGGGGGGAATCTCTTTCATGTGATTTATAAAAGTTTGATCTCAAAACAGCCGTTATATCCCTTATCAAACATTATTTAATTATACATTGTGGGAAGATAAGTAGATATGGTCATCTGCCTAGACATTATTTACAGCTTAATTTTTGCTCAGTAATTGGTAAGTGCAGTTCTCATTCTGCATGCTAATGACAGTCATACATTGCTTAGGCAAATTACAGAAATAGCATGTTCTGTTATTTTAGCTAAAAAGTGATGCAATATAAAGAGTTTAATTTGAATTAAGTGCCTTCAAATGTAATAATTCACCCCAAATATCCTAACACAAAAAACATACCACCCAAGAAATGAATTTGAATCTAATGAAACTTCTGTGTATTTTTAGCATTGGCCTCTATCACCTTGCTTTATTGTAATTTGGAGGAAGAATACTGCCCCCAAGAATGTTGCATGATTATCATCTAAATGCCTATTTTCTGTGAGAAAACATATCTTAAAAGTGTGTCCTCTTGAATTCAAAATGAAAGCATCCCAAAGAAAAAGAAGAAAGTTCTTTCTCAAAAATCGAGGAGAGAAAATGAACTTACAAAAAATTAACTCACTATAAGCGACAGATTGAAAGTTGTAAATTATACAGCCCTTTTTACATAAAGAAAGGAGCACTAGCATCGAAGGAAACCCAGTTACTGGCATGGTAAAATGGACATGTATGTTCTAAGTTGGTTTCAGTTAATAAGTCACAGGAGAATCCCAAATTGAATCATATAAGAAGCTAAGTCAGTGACGATTTTTATTGGATGAGTTTCTCAAGGATAATAACTGAGGCTTACTTATTATACATAAGCCAAGATGCGGCTATTAAAAGTAAATAAAGCGGGGGATGTGGCTTAGTGGTAGAGTTCTTGCCTTGCATGCACAAGGCCCTGGGTTTGATTGCCAGTGCCACAAACATGAAGTAAAATAAAATAATAAAATAAAAGTAAATAAAATCTTCAGTTCCTGTAGTGGCAGACTCTGTCAAGATTTAATATAACCAGGTCTTCACTGCTGAAACCACAAACAAACAATATTAATGTTTCACCCCAAATATCCTAACACAAAAATTCACCCCAAATATCCTAACACAAAAAACATACCACCCAAGAAATGAATTTGAATCTAATGAAACCAAACCAAAATCTGGGGTTGCTTTTCATTGCCTAAATGCTTCAATGTGTGTTTTAACTAGTCTTATCAAAATAAACTATAAGTTGAATAAAATCAGTTTTAATCAGGAGAAATACATCTGTGACTACACTTTATTCTGTTAAATCTTGCTTGTTGTATTATTTATAAATATCCACCTCAGATATTGTGCCTGCCATAGAGCTCTGAAAATTGTAATGCACCACACACCTCCAGAGCTACCACTGTGGTTGCCCAGGGTGTGCTGTTCACAACACCACCACATATAACGGAAGGTCCAGAGAGATCAAAGTTAAATGTCTTGTTTTAATAGAAATTTTTGATGAAGGCGAAATATGGGTAGACTGTTTAAGATTATTTATATTCCAGAAATATTATTATCTTAATAAAGAAGTTCCTGAAACAAAAATAGCTACACGGAGCATTCAGACTTCAGCCCATTGGAAAGATTTCCGTTCCCACTGTCTTTCATGGTATGTACCTACTCTCTACAGCTGGTTTCAATGTATCATGCAAATCCTTTCAAAAGTCAAGACCATGCATCATCCTTCTCTATTAACATGTCATAGGAAATTCCCCAGGAAATAATAAATATGAGTTGAAAAATAAGAAATAGATGTGCGAATAACCTGCTAATGCAGTTCGCTTGTGCCTTTCAGCCTGCTCAGTCCTGTTCTTCATACCCCACATCTGATTATAAGGGAATGCTACTGGGCACATCCAGTTTTATGGCTTACTAAACTCAATAATACGTAATTCATAATGAATCACTCAGGTCACATATACACCTTGCATCCTGTGGTCATGTGGGAATGTTGACAATTATTGGGGTCCAGAAACAAGACAGAAAAAATTTTCAAATGGAAAATAGTTGGCAAAAAAAGAGTCTGTGCCATGATGTTTCTCTGGTATTTTCCAGAAACTCCAAATAGTATCTCTGTCACATTACTTCCAATACATTGAGTCTGTTGAACCATAAAATTCTTGAGATAAAAATGTCTGTTCTACAGACCGTACCTCCTTTTGTGATTTCACTCAAAGTGGCACTCTTAAAAGTTTACCTAATAAACAGGCAGCAACAGCCCACCCAAAGGTGACACATGTTGCTTTCAAGTTCACAGAGTCTCACCAGGCATCATGCCTCATTCTTGGTGGTGGGGAAGGAAGATTCCAGGTGCAGGTATAATAACTCACTTAAGAAGAAGCACCCTAACAATTTTGCTAAAGTTTAAAACTCCCTAAAAACTTCACAAATATGCCAGACTAGAACTTTTACAGGATGTACATACCATATTCTGACATACATATCTTTCTAAGGTAACTATGATACCTGCTGCTTTCTATCTGTTAGATTAAGTTAGGTTATCACTATTAGTGTAATAGACATATTTGATGTTTTGTTGGATCAAATGAGATCAAAGGCCTTCTGAATTATTTGGTGACAGTTATCAGTTGAGTATTACTTAAGGTAAGCCCGTAAACATATACTATTTTATCTGCCATGCAAAGTTCAACTACCTGTGATTTTTCCTCACCAGTGGAAATGGAAAAATACAATATCTTTCAGAGAGTTCTGCTTGTTTACTCCCATACAAATAGCACAACTGGAACCACATGGGCAATCAACATCACCACCTGATTAAGTCTGAAAAAAAATTCTCATTCTTCATAAGTCATATGACTTAATACTAGCCAAATGTTAGATTTAGAATATGATCATATATATCAACATTTCCATAAATCTCTACTCTGATCAGTGCACCACAGCAGCATTTAAGGTCTCTGGGTATCAGTATAAATTTAAAGCCAAAATCAAATAACTCAGGAAGTCTGAGTATTCCTTTGAAGACTGCAGGGTTTTTTATACAATCAACAACATTTTTCTTTCTTACTGTTTTTCAGGGTCAACCCTGAATAGTCAATAGTGCAGTACCTATCTGATTATAGTTGCTCTTAGTATACAGTAAAGATCCATTCATGAGTCAGGACCAAATGTTTTCTTCTTCTATTAACATATCATAAGAATATGTTTAGGTATAAGTTGGAAGAAAATGCAAAATATACACCAATGGCTACACTTCAATGTCCTTTACAAAAGGATCTGACATCTCCCTCAACTGAGAGAATCTGAAACATGAACTGGCAGGTATTCAAAAGCACTAAGGTGATATATTTCTATGTACAAGACCTGCCACATGGCAAAATTTTTCTACCTATACATCAGGCAGTACTTTGGAAGGCTAAAAATATATTTAATTCTTATAATGTCATAATTAGCCATTGTCATAGATTAAAAAAAATGTGTGGCTCCTAGAATAGCAGCATCAGCATTACTTAAGAAATGTATTAGAAATGGAAAATTTTAGACCCTGCTTCAAACCTGTCAACTTGGAAACTCTGTATATGGCCAAGAGACTTGAGGTTTAATAATCCTTCTGATTGAGTCTGGCACACAGTAAGGTTTGAAAAGCATTCTGTTTCACACTACTATCTCCTCATCAAAAAAGGATGGAAGGAAAGAAGGAAGGAATCCCATATATCCTTCTAAGTAAAAAAAAAATCCCATTCTTGTAGCATGTTGTAATTTTAAACACTTTCTTTGTAATAATTAAAGGTCCATCAGCTGGCAGTTTTCTCTAAAATTCTCAACAATCCTATGAGATTAGCGAATCCAATTCCATTAAAGTAACATCCATAGTCACCTCCTTCCTACAAAGGACAGCAACCAGAAAAGTATACAAATATGCAGTCATCTCTCTCACTAAAACATATTCCCATGCTTTAACAAAAAGAGCAATCCCAACCCCTTCCAGAAATATGGTTAGCAGTTGGATGATCCATTCCACCATTTCCATTTCCCTGCAGCTTTGAATTCCTTTCCCTATAGCAAGTCAAGTAATCACAAACCTTCCTCTCATTAACTGTAAATCATCATTGAGTTTAGGCTTTAATTAATGCAGTTATAGATCACTAATGCTCTCCCACATGTTCAAGGCAACATATTAAATCCCAGATGAGTACATCAGTGTCAATGAATTCAGTCTAATACCCCTTAGCATCCACTCACTATGCACACCAATACAGACTGGAGAGTTCTTGAACTCATTCAGTGTATTAACTCTTCCTCTTGTACCTTCTATCAGGGCTTTGTTGAGTCAATAAGAAATAGCAAAGGTCCTGAGGTAATCAGTATTAGTATGTGAGATGAATTAGATATTTCTTAAGTACAATGATTTTTTAGTTATTTTTTAAAGCAATTTTTATCGTGCAAATATAAGGTATGTGACATAATGTTCTGGTATGTTTTATACCAAAAGTAAAATATATTTATGTACAAAGGGTTAGATCCTTTAGTGGGCCAGGAAGATTTAGGTTTAAGACTACATGTTCCTCAGTCATATTTGTCCTGAAACAAGAGATGGAAAGTTTTTTAGGTCTGCGGTGCATGGTTAGCCATGTATGCATATTCCTAAATGAATATTCACAGTTTTTAACTACTCCTTTTTCTCATTAATTGCCTTAGGGATTTTTCCTTAGGAAAGAGTCAGGGGCTCTATAATCTTTAAATTTATTTAAAATCATAATGAAATATCATTTCACACATCTTAGAATAGCTATTATCCTAAAGGCTAAAGATACTAACTGTTAAAGAGGATGTGGAAAAATAAAAGCCCTTGTACACTCTTGGTAGGAAGGTAAATTAGTACAGATGTTATGGAAAATAAGATGATGATGACTTTTAAAATATTAAAAATATAAGTACCTTATGATCCCACGATATCACTATCTGAAAACAGTCTGTTGAAGGGATGGATATATGCTTCCCATGTTCACTTAGCATTATTTACAATAATCAAGATATGAAATCAAACTAAATGACTGTCAAGAGATAAATTCATAAAGGAAAAGTGTTCACAGAGAAATGCTGTTCAGTATTTTAAAAGAGGGAAATCTGCACAGTGGCATGTGCCCATAATACCAGTCACACAGTAGACTGAGTCAGGAGGATCACTTATTTGAGGTCAGCCTAGGCAATGTAGTGAGACCCTATCACAAAAAGAAAATTTTTTAAATGTCTGGAGATGTAGCCCAGTGGTAGAGAGCACTTGCCTACCATATGTGAGGTATTGGATCCAGCAACCACTAACACACACACACACACACACACACACACACACACACACACACTCAAAGGAGGAAGAGAGGAAGAAGATGGAAATTTTATCATCTGCAGGAAAATGCATAAAGCTAGAACATATTATGTTAAGTAAAATACAAAAATACTTCATGATCTCACTTATTTGTAGAACTTAAAAAATTGAACTCATAGAAGTAGCTGAACAATGGTTCTCAGGGGCTAAAGAGTGAAGATTGGAAAGGAAGATGTCAATCAAAGGGTACAAATTTTTAAAAAACTCTAAAACCAAAAGGAGGTGGGAAGTAAGAACACAGTGGTAGAGTTCATGTTTAGCATGTGCAAGGCCCTGAGTTCAGTCCTTAGCAACTCCACAATAATAAAATAATTATACAGAAGAAATAAGTCCGAATGATATATTGTGTAACATAGTGACTTGAGTTAATATCAATGTGGTATTTTTCAAAAGATAACTAAAAGTAGATTTTAAATCCTCTGAACTCAAAAACTGAAGTAATGTATATATTGATTAGCTTCATTACACCATTTCACAATCATGTTGCACACGATAAATATGTGCATTTCATCAGTTCAAATAAGATTAAGTAGAAATATAAAATAAATGCATTACTATTGGCATACAGCTAGTGCCACAGCTACTTGACCTCTAATAGTCCTCCATTTCTAAATAATTATAGCGTTACCATAAATCATCTATGTCCCATTTTTCTCCACTGTATTCTTTGAATATATGGCATGACTATTCCAGAATTTAGTTTTTGTCTGCTGGAACCATTTTTGATACAGTGAGAAAGAGTACTAGTCAAGTCCCAGTATTAAGCAGATGGTACACCCAAATTAGAAGAATTGAAAAATGACTTCATAAAGAAACAATTTAAAAAGCTGAAGGTGAGGAAGAATGAAACCATAAGGCTAAGTGTGGCCTCTGCAACAGCAGAATCAGTGTCACCTAGGAACTTGTTAGAAATGCAAATTTTAAGTCTCACCCTAGACCTACAAAATCCAAAATGCAGGAGGTAAAGCCTAGCAATCTGTTTTAACAACTCCTCCAGTTTTGAGAAACACTAACATAATGCAAGAATCAGATGCTACTAACAACGGAGTTGTCAGCAACCTGAGGTCCAAAGGGACAAATGAACAGATTAGGAATTGGAACCCAGAGGTCATATAGAGAGAACTATCTTAAAAGAATCAGAGACCTTTTGTCAAGAGGTTCAACTTGAGAAACCCCAAAACAAGGGTATAAGGTAATAACCCAGCTTTGTTATCTCCCATTCTCCAGTTGTGAACCTAGGCACTCAAATGGCCAAATTCAACCAGAATCCAGAAAGGAAGGGAACTTGATGATTCGGTACATTCAAGGTTGCCTTCCAGGGCAGATACAGATTGGAGAAAACAGGCTATATCTAGAGGGGCAAATACAGGAGGATCTACAAGCAAGCCTAGCATGCTTTTGTATACACACCCAAATTTTAACCAAACTCCAAAGCATTTACTTGAGAAAGTTTGAGATTTAAAACGTTTTGTAATTTCCATAGTAATAATGGTTTCTTAAGAATGATCATTTACCCTGATTGACGTGTTTTGAAATTTTGTTGGCCCTCTTCCTCTTCTTCCTCTTCTTCCTCTTCTTCTTCTTCTTCTTTTTCTTCTTCTTCTTCATTTTTTCTTCTTCTTTGTTCCTTTTTATCCTTGAACTAAAATGGATTTGAAAACAAAACAAAACAGCCCAGGGGGCTCTTGGGGAGCATTTAGATATAAAAGCCACTTGCAACCACTGGAGTCCCAAATGATATACTGTAATCCTATCACCAAGAGAGGGAAAAAAATAAAGCATGCCTTATTGTCCTAAGGAAAAAAAAAATCATTTACTATTTAACCTTATAATTAGATCCAGTAAAAAAAAAAATTGTTTTCACTTGTGAACAAACTTTTGCCTTATATTGAATGGCTTAATACAGTGACAGGGATATTGTAGGCATATCGCTACTACATTCATATTATAGTCACCTCCTTTCTCATGTTTCCATACTGCATTCACTGAGCTGAAGATCTAACCTGCCACTGAATTCTTCTGGGATTTTTATTCCTATCAGGACCTTTCCCCCTGTAAATGCCATAAGCAAAGCTCCATTTCCCACAAGCTTTAGCCTACTAATTTATTTAATTTCTCCCTGGATTACAAACTAAATTTCCTGACATATTCAGTTTGGGGCTTACTCTTGTATTTAGTTTAATAAACCGCTCTAGCCTCTTTCCAGTAGTTAGCTAGATATGGACCTCTTAACACTGTCTTGACACTTGAGTTATAAATATACATAATATGGAATTAGGCTAAATTAAGTAAATTAACTGTCTGCACCCCAACTATTGACTTCTCAATTGCAATAACTTACTGTACCGTTATTTGGATCTGCTCTTACTGAATAATGCTTACATTCATCTATTCAGACTCTTATCTCAATTTACAGTCTCAGTCACCCCTTCACCAACATTTTCACTAGTTGAAAAAAAAGCACATATAGAAGAATAAGAAACTGTGTTCATAATCCTAGACTCATTCTCATCAATGTTTCCATTACACATAAATTAAATTAGAAAGGATTCTGGACAGTCAGTATATAATCATTTCTAATTGAGTTTTTTAGATAAATAAGAATAAGACTGCACTGAATATTATCTGATTGTTGTGAAGGTTTCTCTCAAATATTTCTTGCAATTCTGCCTCTTGGTTTTCTCTAAAGCAAAATGAATATATTTATAATTATTTTTATTAATGCTTTGCCAAGTAATAAAGATACATCTTTTGAAGTGTTATGAGAATCAGCAAACTAGACTCACCCAATTCTTACTTGGCACCCACTATGTGCCCAACATTTACTAGTTGCCAATGACTCAAAAAGAAAGGAAATATAGATTCTTTCTTTAAAGGGAAATAATAAAGAGGTAACTACAGTGATTAATAATACACAAAAGTACAAAGTAATTTTCTGTAAATTGTGTGATCCAGATTCTGTGATCAGAAGAAAATTTCCTGTACGAGATATTCCAGAACTGGGTCCTAAAAGAAGAATAGAGTTACCTAAGAAAAAGAAGTGAGGAAAGAGGAAGAATTAAAACAAGGCAGAATAACTTTGTACATACAAAGATACAAGAACATGAGAAAACTGTGATGTCTTACAATAGAAGTAGAGAGAAAAATTCAGGCTATATATGTAGAGAGAAAATAAAAAAGGGTCATATACTTTATAGTAAAAATCACACTAACAGCTATAGATGGTCATTAAGAATTTTGAATTGGAGAATTATATAGTAAAATTTTCCTTCATAAAACATCATTTTGTTACTTGTTAAAAGAAATACTATTGGAGGATCAAGACTCGATGTATGGAGATCAGTTAGTCTATCACTATAGTTTAAAGAAAAAAATGAGCCTGGGATATTGAAGTAGAAGAGAAACACATTAATTTGAGAAATATTCAATAGGTAGATCCACAGGTCCTAGTGACTATCAGGTTGTAGAGTCAGGATAGATATTCAGAGACAAAGGAATCTATGTCTTTTTTTTAGATACACTTAAACATGACTGAGCTCAGAAAGAGGAATGAGCAAAAGTGATCCAAACAGCACAACCAGAAAATACAAAGAAAGATATATCATGGCATTGCACACACAAAACAAGGGTTTGGGGAGAGATTAGTTTAGATACAGGTTAAGTAAGGTGTAACAGTAGTCGGTGAATTTGACAATTACTGTTTGGTGAAACTTTCTAGAGGAGTTTCAGAAGTGAGGTAGAGGGAAGTCAGATCAGTAATGTGAATAGAAAATATGAAATAAAGAAGAGGCAGTAGATATTTCCTTTTGTGATTGCTAGCTGCCATCCTGTCCGAAAGGTCTGGAAGTCTATCTTCAGTTTCTTTCAAGCAGTCTTGCCAGTTTTCAATGGGGTTTTTAATTTTCTGGATATTTCTTTGAGTCTGTTTCATGTATTCCAACTCTTCTCTATATTGTTCATTCAAGGTTTCCCTTATTCTCCTATGTTGCTCTTTTCTTCTATCTATGTCTTCTTTAGATATGTTCAGCAACCCTTTTATTATGTTTGTCATTTCTTCTTTTACCTAAGGTATTATTTCTGATCTGATTTCTTTTACAGACTCATGAAATAATTTCTTTACTTTAGTTGCCATTATGTTAGAAATCTCAGGTGTGTGACTTGCACTTTTTTCCATGTCTACATCTCCTGGACTTGTTTGGGCTGGGGGCCAGAGCTTGCCTTTTGTTCCCTTGTCTTGACATTTTCCTGGTTCCTCCAGACGAGCGGGCTGTGGGATCCCAGGCACTTCCCACCTTGGCTACCTGTCCACAGTGTGTGGGGAGGGGTTAGGCAGTGGCGTGCAGGGCAGGCTTCTCTAGACACTTGTGGCTTGGTAGCCATTGTTGATTTCCCATTATTTTGTTTTTAAATCATGTATCACTTTCAATGTTTTGTTTTGATTGGTTTTCTTCTGTTTTATTAGGTTTAATTTTAATATGTCTGATGGTATGGACAGCTATTTTGAAGATAATAGGAGGTATTATGGCAGCCATTTTTAATTTCCTATTATCTTGCTTTGAATTCCTATACCACTTTAACTGTTTTGTTTTGATTGGCCTTATTATGTTTTATTTTGTTTGGTTTTATTCTCTTAAAAATAAAAAAATACTAAAAAGAGACAGCAAATCAACTTTCTCTTTCAAAAAGCTTAAGTTTAATAGGAATAGAAAAAACTGGAATGAGAACTTGTATAAATATCAATAAGAAAGAGCTGAGAGAAGGGATGATGGAATTTTCCTCCACCAGAGACTGAGATGTATAGAGTAACAGGCACTCCTAGTACACAATGTCCCTTAAGTAATATGTCAGAATAAATACCCAAAGGCATATAAGATAGGTGGTTAAAGAAAAGCTCTTCATTAATTCAGGAATCACAAGTACTTCCAGGCTAACATCTTTAATGGAGAAAGCTACTAAATGAGAAGGATATTATTTAATAAAACCTGGACCATAAACCACAGGAACTGGAAATGGTAAAGGTTTTACAGAGGAAGTTTCAAAAATGACAACAAATGCTCATAAAAAGAGAAAACATTAGCATGTCTGTTCTTATGGTAGTTTATAAGCTAGCAGAACCTCAAGGCTTCTCCATCAGTCAACTACAATCCCACTCTACCCACTGCACCATACAGGACCATTACCTTGATAGGTTTGTCTCAGAACCTCTCTGGAGTCCTCTTCTGCTAGAATGCCAAAGGACACACAACTATTAAGGGTTTACCTGACTTCCAGGTTCTAGACCATTCAAGGTAAAACTGAAACCAGTCTTTTTTCTGGCTCTCCTAAGAAAAGTACTCCAAAGGCAAAATCTATTTCCATTTTAATGTAAATGTACATGAGAAGTGTAATTAAACATTTTGCATACAGAAAGAAAAGTATCAAAGACTCAATAAAGGAGATGGGAAGGAGGTAAGATATTGAAATGTAAACATTTTGGAGAAAGTATGTACTGTGACTACAGGTTCTATAGAAAAATTACCTGAACTAAAACTCTGGTTTCATGCTTTAATAGCTGCATAGCCTTAGATAAGTATTTTTATTATTTACATACTTCATTCTCCTCATCAGGAAATATGGAAAAATATTCCTCTCAGAATTATTGTATTGGCTAAATGATTTAATAAAAGCAAAATGCAACAATGGTTTCTGTATAGGCTTATTAACTTTACAGCATTCTCCCCAGTAACCTTCTAATAGAAAAGCAAAGGAAATAAACTTATCAATTAATAGAAAGGCATATCTACTAAATGACTAAGTTGTACTAGTAGTATACACAAACTGATAAACACTAATTGATTAGAAGTCATAGCATATGTATATCCACTGAGTTACAACAGATAGCATGAATGTCTTTCCCAATCTTGACTCTCTGCCTTTCACATAAATCCTACTACTTAATTCCTTTTTGACCTCAACTACTGGGTATAGTACCCTACTCATATAAGCCACAACACTAGAGACCCATTTGGTAATAGTGTAATTTCACACAGGAAAACATTACACTTATCTTGAATAACACTTACAAGTTACAATAGTTAAAACTCAGCACCCTAGAAATGTCACTGTTAAAGCACGGGTCCTGCTCTGCCTCCCACCTCTTTCTCAAGGCAAGCACACAACTAGTAGCTTCAAATCTCAGGCTATGCCTTGAGCACCTCAAGGTGACACAGTACATAATGGTCTATGCAATAGAATGCTAAGAGTAATAGGCTAGGAAGACCAAATATCATCCCTCAGTATCAACAAAGGAAAAAATAGAGAAAATCAACTTTGAAACAGTCACATTAATGTTAGGTTAATAGAGTGAAGAGCCACAAAATTTGTGTCACTGAAGAGACTACACTATCGAATTTCTCTCCCTAAAAGGCCATGTGCTACTCTTCCCTACATGTGTTCTCATAACGATTCCATTATGCATGCTCTGTGTAATTCGAAATTGCCAAACTAACACACTGATATTTCATTGTCATTGCTTCCCCTAGTTTGGCCTCTTTACTCGCTGGAT
The DNA here is from genome assembly GCA_004363535.1 of Dasyprocta punctata. Taxonomy (NCBI): domain Eukaryota; kingdom Metazoa; phylum Chordata; class Mammalia; order Rodentia; family Dasyproctidae; genus Dasyprocta; species Dasyprocta punctata. The sequence continues at coordinate 96,975 of RJWM01002325.1, read as the reverse complement.
CACCCTTTCGACACAAGAGACTACATTACAAACTCACATCTTTAAGACTGTTTTTCTGTTCTAAAAGTTAAACTGTATATGCATAATGAGTATTGAAAAACTATTCAAGTAAGACTGCTGGTAAGAGGACTAAGCATAATGTTCAGAAGAAAGAAAGAATTTTAGGATTGAATCAAACTATTTAAGTACTAAAGTTAACTTAGAAACTCAATTAGTCCAACTCTTCATTTGAGAGTAAGGAAACCAAGAGCTAGGAAGTAAGCTCTAGGGGCTGAGAGACTTGCCAACGATGACATAGCTATTTACAGTCAGAGGAGAAACAGGAACCAGAGCTCCACATTTCTATTCCAAAACTTTTTTTTCCTATTACATTAGGGAACTTCAGTTCTCAAAAAAGCTGACTTCTACTCCTGGCCTGAATTGACTCCTTCTAATCTCTTTAATTCCAACATCTTTGAAATGTGCTAATATAATTGCGATGATAGGAAGAGTGTTATTTCATTTTGTGAATAAATCTGAAGATAAATAGCACCATTACAATTATGACTCATTTCTAAAAGTTTAACGTTTCAACCTTTGCTTCTTATTGTCTTTTTATGTGATGTCATTAGCACACTGTATTGCTTGAGTCTGTCATAAGAGTCACAAAATATCTCACTTTCTTTGTTAAGATTTGGTTTGGAAAAAAAACACAGTGCCATAACAATTTTTTCTTATCAGATATGGTGGTATATGCCTATAATTCCAGTTATTGGGGGGGTTGAGGCAGAGGATCGTAAGTTCAAACTCAGTCAGGCAATATAACAAAATCCTTCCTCAAAATAAATTTTAAAAATTTGAAAGAGCTGGAGATGCAATCACTGGTAGAAGACCCCTGAATTCAATCCCCAATATAGCGGAATATCTTTCCTTGAGCATTCGTTTACATAAATATACCAAGTAGAAACTTTACACTAGTCATTTACCATCATCAAGTGAAATACTATGTTACCTTAGAACATCTTCTGATTGAATATTTATGGTAAATATAAAGAGCTTCATAAACTTACCTTGTGTTTCCACTCTGTCGGAAAAATAGGAGATGGCAATATGAGAATAAGAAAAAAAGGAAATGAAGATGGGGGTAGGTGGAAAGCAGATATGAATAAGAAGACTTCAAGACTGGAAACAATAAAACAACAGGAAATGAGGGCTTCATGTATAGGAGCGTATGTGTGTGTTGTGTGTGCATCTGTGTTTGTGTACAGCTGATCATAATGATACAGTCAGAAAGAGATCAACATTACACTGTTTTGACTGGTCCATTTGAGAACAGAAACTGTCATGAAAACAACAGCAAACTAGGTCAACGTAATATCAATCGGTGACTAGAGTAAGTACTTATATATCAATCCATGACGTCTTTAGATCTCAGATAGATTGATCAGAAACCAAAATATGCTAACCTGCTAATCATACTGTTGCTGGCCTAACACAGCAACATTAAATACTAAGAGCATTCCAAAAATGTCAGTGCAACATTGTTCTGTACCAAGAAGTCTTAATAGCCTTCAATGTATCTTCCCTCTGAAAAATTACCACCAAAGGTAAAATTAAAGAAACAACTAAATAGATGTTTCTGATTACCCACACAAGGTCCAAAGGAACTTATTTGAGTGCACCAGGCAGGATGAAACTATACTTTGCTCAAAATGAATACATAAACAAGAGTGATTTCTCGTGTTGCTTAGAGAATGACAAAAAGAAAAAAATCTCAGAGGTTACACCTTGGAAGATATTTAAGTAGGAAAACACATTGTAAAGTTCACAAGATTGTTCTTATAGTATATTTTACTATTATAAAACCACTAATTAAGTATCTAGTGCTATGTATCTTTCGACATCTAAACCCAATTAAATGCCAACTGAAATAGCATTAAATTACTACCCCTAAGTAATTCCCTCCTACTTCCATAAATAAAGCAAGGCAAGTAAATGGCACTAAAAACAGCTGTGATGTCTTTTACACACATACACTCACAAAAACCCTTTAAAACCAAAGTTTTCTGCAATATTGTTTGTAAAAGATGAAAGAATCAATACAAATCCATTCTGATAATCAGCCAAAGGTACTCATAATTTTTAAATTTTGTAAATATTACTTAATTCATTATTAGTCCTTGTTATTAAAATTGGGGCATATAAGAATGATAATTTTGGAAAATAATCTTAACTGCCATCTATTGTTTTACTTTTCCTCCCTTTGATATATACTACACAAATGTCATAGATTTTATAATATTATAATTTGAGAAGCTTCTTCTATACCTTCCAGTGGGCTTCAAAAGAAGTGATGTTATTGAAATTTGGCAATGATAAGATTTTTTTTTACTTCAGAAGATACAGAAGCTTCTTGTACAATCACTTGCAGCCAGACTCCTTCCCATACTTATATAATAGAAAATGAATTAACTATAATAGCTGAAGAAGAACAAGACAGACAGAGTAGGAATTTTCAGAAAAGAAGAAAAGAATTGAAACTGCAAAGGAAAAATAAGAGCACTTTCCAGGTTATTTCACTACACGACCATGGAGGGAGGGATTTGAAAAACAGATGACAGATGACTATAAACAAGAAAGATAGCATTAAAATCCAATGCCTGATAAAACTGACAGTGGCCAAAAACAGACCCATTGTTTCCCATGACTGGGATGGGAAAGGAGTTTAACTGTAAAAAGGCACAGTGAACTTGCTGGAGTGAAACAAAATGTTTTATGTTTTGACCATGGCTGTGAGTACATGAGTGGTTACACTTCTCAAAATATATTCAACCATTAAAATGAATGTATTTTATTGCATGCAAAATACACCTTAATAAAGTTGATCTTTAAAAAATCAAGTGCTCAGAATAGAACTCAGTCATATATCTGACTAAGTGTATAGAAAGCAAAGAATAACAAAAAGGCTGCTAAGAAGAGACACTCACAAATAAATAAAGGAAGGCATAAAACTATCCCATAATCTTAAGGAACAATGTGTTCTAGAAGAATAAATTTTATAGACCATTGAAGCTTATGTTTTTTAAAACCTCCTATTTTTCCAACTCATTTTCCTTGGTATCCCAGCCTCAATATTTTTTCTATACCTCTTTGTGACCAAACTCATCAATTCTATCAACTTTTCAGTCACATACACAAACAGACCACCTTACTTCTACCATACCACACTCCCCTCTACTGTCCCTAATAACTTGGATTTTGAGAAATTATTTTTTAAAGTGCTGTGTTTAAAGGGCTTAGGGACATAAGATTAAAATTACATTCAAGGGAAGTTTTTAAAGGTCCTTGGTTTTTATTAGATCTTCCATTCATAAATATGGAATAGAGAAGTAACAATTGAGTGAAGTATTCACCAGATTCACAAAATGAGGAAGAACATTCTAGACGGAGGAAGGAAATAAACCAAAAAATATTTTAATGCATTATGGAAAGTACAAATAGTGAATTGACTGGAGATTGTGAGGGGAGAAGATACTGGGCAAATATATCTTTGACAAATGAATGAACAGATGGATGGATCCCTGGATAAACAAATGACTGGCTTGAATTATGAGGGCACTTACTTGGGGAGAAGAGGCCGAACTTTGATATAAAACCCGTGTTTTAACCACTTATGGTAACAGATGACCATTCCTGAAGAATGTTACCAGTTAACATTTGTTTGCAGTTAATGTCAAAGTACCTTTGTCTGCTAATGACTTAGATAAAGTACAGGATTTGTGTTCTGGATTGCACATAGAATATTACCATTTTGTTCATATACTTTATTAAACAGGAGAATGAAGGATGGAGTTCTAGCTAGTTCATCACAAATACAGGTGGTCTACAGCTTTCCTATTCTAAGCTATGATTCTTAGTATATCATCACTGCCAAACTATCAGTAATCATGGAAATTTTAAATTACTGAAGCCTACATTTCTTCAAACTAACATTTGCTGTTTTCGTCAAATATCAGTGAACTAATTACAGTATATCAGGCATGTGAAAATCATTTGCCATATGACTGTAGTAAAGGAAACAGTCACTGACTTATCTTAAGAATAAGATTAATATTATATAATTTGTCCTACAGAAAAAATCACTTTGTGGCAGAGTAGGGCAGTATATGAAACTTGAAGCAGGAGATCATTATAAAATCACAGGTGAGTGATGGAGAAAATCTGAAATAAAATAATAGCAATATGGAATTTTTAAAAGTCAATATTTAAGAAACCAATAGCTATTTGATACATAGGTAATCAACTTAGAAAGAAATCATAAAAGTAATTCCATTCACACTAGCCTCAAAAACTAAAAATACTTAGGGATCAATCTAACCAAGGGGATGAAGACCTTTACAATTAAAATTTCATAACCCTAAAGAAAGAAATTGTTCTGAATTGATTTCAGATATTAAAGCAACTACCACAGTGCAACTAAAGATACTTAAGAAAGAGGACTTCCAGAACTACTTCAGAAAGTGGCAAGGATGACGAGATAAGTATGTTTCAAGCAAAGGAGGTATTTTGAGGGGGACTAATGTCAATGTGCCTTTTAGTGTAATAAAAATTTTAAAATATTAAATATTTATTATCTTTTTCAGCCATACCACATAGACTCCAAAAGGAAAGACTCCCACAAGAATTAGGTAATGGTAAGGTCATGGGCAAAGGAGGAGAAAAAAAAAGTAAATTAATTCCTGGTATTTAAAATGCCATGTATACTGTGATCCCAGTTTTCTAAAATTATATACAGCTATATTTTTTTCAATACAGACACATTCAGAGATGTCTGGAAAGATTTTCAACTGTTGAGAATGGTTATTTCTGGAAAGAGCAATTTGGAGAGATTATCTGCTTTCTTATTTTTATGTGTAGTTTAAATTCTTATAATCATGCCATTTTTATAGTAAAAGTTATTGAAATTTTTGCCTATGACCTTTATTAAAACAGAACACTTCTAATATATATTTAATTCTAGTCAAGTTTACCCCACCAGCAACAAAAGTCAGGCCTTTGGCTGTTCTGAACATATGGAAGGAATCAAAAATAAGATGGATAGATTTCAAGATCTTCCTTTTGGGCATGTGTCACATTGTTCTTTCTTTAAAAGTAATAAATATTTTGTATTTATACTGCTTATGTTAGCAGATTTGTGACAAAGACATTCACTGCATCATTGGTTAGAATAATGCAACATAAAATATTCAACAACATCCCAAAGAACTGAAATATAGAAACACCTCTATACAGAGAATTTTTATCTCTAAAATAATATCTTACCTCATATTCAGAGGAGGTAGTTGGTGATTTTCCTCCTTGAAAATGAAAAAGTATTTTTAAAAAGCCTGTATTTCCAAATCCACATAATTAAGTAGCTCTGAACTTAACCTTTTAAAATTTATTCTAAAGGGTTCTTTTTATTTTTTGTTTTGCTTTTCAAAACAATAACAAAGAAGCATTATTAAATTGCCTTTCATAGCTGTCACCAAAATCATATCTTTAGCAAACATACACCAGAGATCTATTTACATTTAACATTCATCTCTTTATGCTTAAAAGCAGTAAATGTTTGAAAACCTGTCAATCTTCTTTTCAGTCTGATTTTCTTTTGAAAGAAAAAAATTACATAGCAATTATCTGTTGACTTTATAAGCAGTATATGTCATCTTTACTTTAAAGGTCAAATATACTGCTTTTTGGGTCTGTATATACAAAGGGTTCTTTGGCCACATTTCACTACTTTTCAATTATTGTTGGTTCTTGACATGACTGTTAAAGAAAATGCCAGTGACAGAAGTTAACTTTAAGTTAGCTTTCCTTTCTTTCTACAATGCCTGTAAAAAACTGAAGCTAATTTCTTTAAAATCAGAGGACAGCTTAATAAGCCTTTTCTTTTTTAAACTATAATGACAAATACAGACAAAAATAGAGAGGACCAGACAAGCAAAGAAAACAATTTTTCCAGAGTATATATAATATAAAGATATTTAATCGAATTATTAGTCTAATAAGAAAAATAACTCTAGTTTTACCTCCCACTCACTCAAAGATAAAGCATCCAAGTTCTTCTTTATTCTAAACAGAAGCAAATAAGTGAGCATTATGCCTGAACAACTCTGAAGAAGTATGACATTCATATATTATAATCACTATAAATTATACTAAATTTAGTAAAATATAATGAAGTAAATCGCCAATATGCTCTTGGTGCTACGTTCTGTATACTATCTCCTTTCAATGAAGATTATGACCTTAAATGAACACTTTCGATTAGTTAGAAGTTAGCTTGTCACCTGTAAAAGAAGGCAGTTACCCTAAATCTGTAATTTTTCAATGTTGAGGACTCACAGAATCTAAAGAAATCAAAACTGCTGGATCCCCACCCGCCGTACATATATGTAAACCAAAGAACTAATAATGTTCTAAATTTCTATGTACCAGTTCCCTCTATGAACCTTAACTCTCTGTGACAACATCATCTCCATGTGTACACTGCTCTAGCTACACTGACCTCTTTGCTCTCTCAAATATGACAAGCAAGTTCTCGCCTTTAGGTTAATTTATTGGTTGGTTTCTACCTGCAGTGTTCTTTTTATCTCCAAAGCTTCTCTTGAGTGCTGCTTTCTTAACTGAAACTTACTTTGATCACCTTATTTACAGCAGCAGTGTACATCCCTTTCTAGTCCTTGAGTGTTGCTCAAATTTTTTCCCCTAAGCACTTCCTATAACATAGCAGGCCTGACTGCTCCCCTTCCAACGGGTGCAGTCAAAGTCACAAAGCTGGACTTTGCCTAGTATCCAGGAATTTGAATTTCAGCAGAGTTTCCCCATTCCCAGGACTGATAAGAATGACTCACTATTCCTAAATATTTGTGCCAATCATATGGTTTATGCTGAACAACTATTTTCTATTCATAAGTATACAAATTTGATATTTTCCAGACTCAGAGTACTATAAGACCAGTTCCCAATAAAAATAAAATTAGCAAAGTCTGTAATAACCTTCACTGGTTAAAAAGAAATCATTGCAAACATGTCAGCACACCTTGTTGCTAAGGGAAAAAAGTACCTCTTGAAGTAACTAAGTTACTTTATTAGGTGAGGGCTCTGGAAATGTGTGTCTGGTCTTTTCTAGAATTTACCACTTGTGTCACTTTTCTTTGGTGATCTTCCTCTGTATCCTCTTATTGTAATAAGTCTTAACTGTGAGAACAGCTGCATGTTGAGACCCCCTACCAAGTCACTGAGACTAAGTATGACCTTGGGAACCCCTGACACATTAGCAGGTTATAAAATTTTCTTGCAAATTATGTTGCTGCCTGTCACCATTGATAAGTTACATGACAAGACAACTAGCCAACCTTCCGGGTAAGCAGCACAAGTGGCACAGATTCCAGGAAGAAAAAAATCAGTGCGTCCTGAGAACACACCATGCTGGGACTGGGAAGATCCAACCAGAAGACAACTAGCCAGCCTTCCTGATAAGCGGCACAACAGGTCCCAGGAAGAGAAAAGTCAGTACATCCCATGATCCTTACCAGCACGCAGGCTGAGAATCAGCCCCCGACCACCACCAAGCAACCTGGTTCAGGGGACTGGCTAAGTTGATAGCAACTAAGGTACATAAAGCAACTAAATGCTTGTATTGTTTGGTTGGTTTTGCAGGCCTGGGGCCAGCAGTCTGAGCATCTCTGAAGGATGACAGTATGTAACATAGCAAATATGGGGGATTTCCTTCTATCTTGTCTTTGAAGTCCAGTATGTTCTCACTGATTTGCTTTATTCTGATTAATTGTTTTGCTTTATTCAATATTCTGTTTTGATTGGTTTTATTCTGTTTTGTTTTTGGTTTGATTTTGCTATACCTGATGGAATGGACAACTATTGTGAAGGTAACAAGATATACTATGGTAGCTATTGTATTCCTAGTGTCTTGCTTTGAAGTTCTGTACTGATTTTATGGCTTTCCTTTGATTGGCTTTATTCTGTTTTGTTTTGTTGAATTTTACTATTTTTAAACTAAAATTTAAAAAAATAAAAAAATAAAATTCTGTGTAACGATAGGCACCATTAAATGGTTAAAGATGAATAAAAGCTACATGACAATCAGAAATTTTGTGACTTTTGCTGATAGATGCCAAAAGACCAAGAAACAACCTAACATATAGGTGCTTTATAAATATTTATTAAATAAATACACACAAATTTTTTCAATTGCTTTAAGAAAGTTAATGAAACTGTAAGAAAACCTTCATCCTTAATACTGGTAAGAATTCCTTGCCAAGATAGTATCTCTACCATCTGAAGATTCAAAATTCTAAGCATGATCTGTCTATGAACTAGTTTTACTTCAATTCCCTGAAAATTCCTAAATTTAAGAAGCAATACAATTTGGAAAGTATTTTCAGAATTAAGTGTGACAGCACATTATAAACTTTGAAAACCACTCCTTATACACAAACCCTTGGTGGAAACACGAGCTTTTTGTTTTTCTAGAGTATCAAGCTTTCAAAATTAGACTTGGGAGATCCTTGTTAAGTCAGACTTAGGAAGTTCAGTGATTTTCTTAGTCAAGTTAAACCAGTGGGAGTTTCACAGCCTCCTTTACCATGAAAACCACAGAATGTTAAAGGAAATTGGAAAAAGCCAAATATGAGAATGGAGCGAAGTATTCTTTGAATATGTGCAGAACATATGGGGGAGGGAACAAGGAAGTGAGAGCTATAACTAGTGTTAGCTGAATCCTCTAAGAGTGAAAAAAAACTGTGCAAAGCACTCTAAAGTCAGCAATACTACATTGGAAATAACTATCAACCTGGGTGCAATACCACATTTTAGAATATTTTGTCTATTTCTACTCAGAAAGAAATATTGGGCAATATATTTATTTTGTTAAGAAAGTGATCACTCACAGCCATAAATGTTCACAAGACTAAATTCCAAACTGAGTTTTCAAAGGAATCCTATGAATAGGTTCTGTCATTCAGGACATGGCAGGAGTTTAATAAATGCTAATGAAATTAATAAATACCCCCGGTAACATCCGATAAATGTTAGTGAAATTCATAAATGTGCAAAACAATGGGCTATATACTGCTAATAGCTTTAGTCCGAGCTATATAGGTCTTAGTTATTCTCTGTAGTAAACCTAGGCATATTATCAGATTTGAAGCATTTAAGAGGTAGTTTCTTAGTCAGTGAAAAGGAGGACTCAGATTGAAAAGAGAGTTTTAAAAAATCAAACTACAATGTAATTATTTTAGGTATAAAATTAGACTCTAATTCTTTATTTGATTTTTGTAATTTTTATCAGTGTTACTTAGCAACAGCTTCTCTAAACCCCTCCCCACACACATACTCACCCTTACCTTTAACTTGTGTTAAAAATCTGTAGGAGTATAGAAAAGTTCTTTGCAGCTCATCCTTAATGGGCCAAGGCCTGAGAGTATTATGAGATTATTATAAAATATAAAGCCTCAAAGGTAGTCAATTTCAGAAAGAAAACATGAATGGTAATTATTAAGTTAGTAATCCATGTTATATCACAAAGTGCAAAACTAATTTTTAAACTAGGAATCTAATAGAAGACCAAGAGACATTAAGGATGCAGAAAAAAACATGCTAAATTCCTCAGACATTGAATTCTATGCCCCTGTACGAAGAATTTAGGAATCTACACATCATCAGTTTTTTATGGTAATTCCATCTTCACTGCTACAGTGCAGCTCCCCAAACATAACTATGCATGGAGGGAGGGAGAGAGGGAAGGAGAGAGACAGAGACAGAGAGACAGAGAGAGTAGAGAGAGGGGGAGGGAGAGAGAAGAAAAAGGAAGAGAAAGAGGAGGAGCAGGTGGACGAGAGGAGGGGGGAAAAGAAGGGGGAGGAGGAGGAAGGAGAAATACACACCAGATCCTACTATCAATCATAAGCATTTAACTATATCATGAAAGTTTCTTACTTCATTCACAGGCTGATATTAAAGCCCTCTTGCCTTACTCAACACTTTCTTCCTGGGAATCTCAAATATTCTCATGACTTGAAATATCATCCATAACGTGACTTCAGATTTTAAATTTTGAGTCTAAACCTCCCCTCTAAAATTAAAACTCAATATATGATTTGATTCTATTCATGGACATCTCACAGGCACTGCAAAAACAATGCATGCAAAATGAAACCATTGGTTTGCTTCCTTCCCCCTACCACACACCTTACATCTTCTCTTTTTCAAGTCCTTTCATCCCTGATACAGACCCTCTGTGTATTCATTTGCTCACGCGGAAAATGTTTATCATATTTGAATAATTCTTATCCTTAATCTCCCTTCATATTCCCATACTTAGAGTCCATAAGCCAAGTCTGGATCTATGTCACAGAGGTCACAAACATGTCTAGGTTTTCCTTACATCCTAACAAAGCCCTAGTCCAGGACGCTATCATTTTTCATCTAGATTCCATCACAGGGAGAAAATATTTTGCTCATAATTGAACAAAAACGAACCTTCTATAAAATCATATCATAAAATTTTTTAAAATATTAAAAAAATAAGCTTCATATATGTGTTCAATGGAAAATATTTCTCTTTCTTTTTATGAGTAACAAGACATTAACAGAGCTTCTGGTTTGGAGATTTTATATATACATACATGCAAACACATATGTACATTTCCATTGTACCATAACTGTAGTATAGTGTCAAATATCAGGATTCTGATTGGTATAATTTAGACAAATGTGCTTCTTATAACTAGCCATATACTGCACATTTAACTAGAAATGACAAATGGTAGTAAATTGTAACATATTTAAAGTACCCTTGGTTCTACATGAACATGACAGAGGAGTTTTACTTTGATATTTATAAGTTATTTTTTATCTAATATTTGGACATTCTTCATTACTTTACAGAAAAAGGAAAAAACCAAGCCTCCACTACTGTCCAATATTTCATATTTACAGCATGGTTTTGAATGTAAGATACATTAATATATTTTCACTGCTATTATAAAGAAACTGAAGAACACAGTTCTGAATATTAAAGTGGCAAAAGATAGAAAAACAAACAACAAATATTTATTGAGTGTCTACTGTGTAGAAACAGGGACACTATTTACAATCAACATTGTCATGTAGGCATAAAACGAATAGTTAACTGCTAAAGACATGCAAAATTATAGTGATTTAAAGGAAATAGAAGGTTACTTTGTTCTCACATAAAAAAGCCTGGAAGAAAAGGAGTCTCGGGCTGGTGTCGCGGCCCTGCTCCATAATGCACTCAGGCTTCTTTCAACTTCTCACCCTCCCACCTTTCTTCAAAGTCCAAGATGGCAGCTGAAGTTTCAACCGTGACATCTACACTAAGGCAGCAGAATGGAGACAAAGGGTGCACCTAGGTTAACCTTTAGGAAAGTCTACAAAAGCTGCCCAGAAAACACTTAAATTATTTGTCATTAACCTTAATTATATCTTCAAGAAAATCCAAAAAAGCTCATATTGGGAGGCAACATCTCACTACCATATCACTCTCCTGCTTTGTTTTGTTTTGTTTTTTCCCCAAAACTCACATTTCTGAACATTCTGGGCTTATTTTTCTCAGCTACACTGTAGGAGGTAGCATGGAACAATTGTAGGTTCAGTAGTTAATCTGCTTGAATTTAAACTGAGTTTCCAAACTATCCTCATCTATACAAAGAGATAATAGTAATATCAACTCCAGGCACTACTGTCAGAGATTAATCAGTTTGTACATTTAAAGCTCCTGGTACAGTGCTTGGCACCCTGAAAGATAAATTTAGTATACATTAGTTTCAGCAGGTTGACTCAGTCTAGAGGATACATGATAACCTACCTCCAGGTTTAATATACCCCCACTCAGTATCACCGAAGGCAGTCGTAAGAACACAAAGTTATCATTACAGTTTCCACAGAAGTCTTGCTTCCACTCCACTACCATCCATAAATAAAATAAAGAGAAACTGACTTGTATAAAGTACCAATCTCTCCCCAAACCATTCCTGATTCATAACACTTTGACAAGGTTAGCAAAAAATCTAAATACTCTGATTGCTCTCGAAGCCTTCCTCAGAAAATGCCTGGAAAAAAATTGATATTTCACTCTGCCAAAAAAAACCTAAAATACAGATAAGTAGGAAACACAAATAGGATGCATATTTGTTGAAGCCATCCAGCACCAAAACTAGGATCTAAATTCAAGATCCCTCTCCGGACCCACAGGTGGTGGCGCACACCAGTAATCCCAGCATTCTACTCTGGAGAGACTGCGGCAGGAGAATTGACACAAGCACAAGGCCAGCCTAGGCTACAGAGTGAGTTCAAGACCTGCCTGCACTATAAAGTGAGAAAACAAAAAGATCCCTCTCCCCTAATCCTGCAAAATGATAAAATTCATACATCCTAAAACTACCTTTACTTAAAACTACTATGAAAATGTCTTAAGCCACAAATCAATCAATAAAAATAATGTGAAGGAAAAATTCATGTGGGTTTTTTTATAACATATATTCAAAATAGACTTTAATTTGAACTGACCAAAGTGACTTTTTTTAAAAAAAATTAGGAGTCAGAAAGTTGTCAGATTACTGTTTTGGCATACTGCTACTGGGATATCACCTCTTTTTCATATTTTCCAGTCTTCTGATGTTGATTTAAGTTCCTGTTGGGTGTTTTCCCTCTTTTATCTCCTTATGGTTCAAAATGATTATCTTACTTCAACTGTAAGAGTCCAAGTTTGTTAAATGCAGGATGAAGAAAAATGAACAAACCGCTGTGCTTCCATTTCCTAACATCACTTGCATGCAGCAGGAAGTCTCTAGCACAAACTGCAAGGAAATATCACAAAGAGAAAACAATTCATTTAAGATGTTTTTAGAAGTATGTTAATTTACTTTATCTCCTAAATGCTATATACACATAGAATTGTAAAAATCAACAGATAATACCCTTTTGAGTTAGGAATGGGAGGAAGAACAGAACAGGCTAGTTCACAGTTAGAACAGCATGACCCAGAAAGCAGTTCTGTAACTCAATTATTCAGATGATATGACCAGTTGAATACTTTTCTCTTCCTTGGTAGCACAGTGAGATGAATATATATGTGTTAATATCCTTGAGACGAGATACCATATCTTTTCTAGCCAAACATAACTTTACCAAATCCAGCTTCTTCCGTGTGGCTTAAAGTAGAAAGCATAATATTTTTAGAGATGTTGAGAGTTTCAAAACATTATCAGTAAAAGGTTCATGCAGTAAAGAGAAACCCCGGGAAAAGTTTCCAACATGATGTCTTCCAATAAATCTCATCTTTACTCTTGGACCTGAGGCAAGGAACTGTATTTCTCCCACGTTAAACATAAAGAAAAATAATTATTTAATAAGAGAATATGTCTATTCTAAAGAAAAGCAACTGCGAGTTCATAAACATGACCTTGTCATCACTGAATGAATGAGGTACCAAAATAAAAAGCAGTTTCTAAAGAACAAAAAATCTAATTGCTTTTAGAAATCTGTGTGATTCAGTCTAGGAGGAAAAAGTGCATGTTAGTTTAATGAGATGTAGATAAAATATTTAAAATCAGCCTAAAGTGTTCTGGTTGAATTATCTTGAATAATAAAGGATTAAATTTCCCAGAAAATCTTTATCCCAAAGTAGAACAATTTTCTAGTTCATACTTTTGGTACTTTATAAAATGAAATAAAGGGCCATTTACTTACTTTAAAAAGAAAAAAAACTTATGACAAAAATTGTGCTTAACATGGTAACTGAGTTTTAGTGGGACTGAGTTTGGAAAACTAAATGGCAAACTCAGAAATTCACTGAAAGAAAGTGGACTGGGAAATCATGCTTCTTGTTATGAATCTCTAATACTTGAAAAGTGTGAAACAAGTTTTTGTGAACTATACAGGTATATTTGTCTAAAATACCCAAGTCCTACATAAGTAACTGCTAGCCCACATTTTTTTTTATTTTAAAGAGAATAAAATAAAACAAAACAGAACAAAGCCGATGAGAACAAAACAATGCAAGCAACACAGGATTTCAAAACAAGACAATAGGAAATCAACAATGGCTACCATAATGTCTCTTATTTTCTTCGATATAGTTGTCCATATCTTCACACACAGTGAATTCAAACAAAACAAAATAGTATAAAACTGATCAAAACAAAAGAATGAAAGCATTATAGGCCTTCAAAAACCAGACAATAGGAAAATCAGTAATGGCTACCATCAGTAATGGCCTCTTGTTCTCTTCAAAATAGCTGCTCACACTTTCACACATATTGAAATCAAATAATAGAAAACAGACTAAAACCAATCAAAACAAAGAATAAAAGCATTCTTGGACTTCAAAACAAGATAACAGGAAATCAGCAATGGTTACCATAACGTCTCCTTTTCTTCAAAGTAGCTGTTCATACCATCACATGTAATAAAATCAGTTCTTGTAAACACTTTAGAAGTATGTATAAGCCTATACATGTACATCTATCCTTTCTGTATTAGAGGGAAAAACAACACAAAACAAAACAAAATACAAGAAAAACAAGAAACAAAAGAGACAAATAACAATAACAAAGAGCCCAAAATAGCCCACATTTTTAATAAGGACTCAAGGTGTCTGTGATGCAAGTATTCCAGAAAAATAAAACCTATTTTTTGAGAAATACTAATTTAAAAAAAACCCTCTCCTGTTTTTGACAAGAATAAAATCAGCTGAACCCATACTAAGCTTCCACAAAACCTATTCAACCTGTTCATCCTGTTAGCTTTGCTCTACTTTTTCTTTGAATGTGTTATGTACATGCACCAACTCTACATAATGAACGTAACCATTATATACTGCAAATATGAACTAATAAAATTTTAAAATAAATAAATGAAAAAACTAAAAATTTTGTTAAAAAGCAATTTTCATATCCTTTGACATGGAGTAGATTACCCATTCTCAATGGGGTTTTTCTCCTATTGTTTTAATTCTTGAACTCAATTTTAAAAGTTTCCAAATATTCAATAAGCACTAATCTCAACTCTGAAAGTTTTTCCTACCTTTAATTTACCTTTAAACTACAGTTCGCGAATATCCCTGCATTCCTCACATGACTCTATGAGGTCCCTTTCCACTGGATTATGTAGAAGTCCTCAGTAATTCACATAATCAATATGTAAATCAACCAAAATGTGGAAAATAAAAAGAGGGCTGGGTTTTAGGAGGTGGAAATCAGAAGACTAATTTATGCATACTTAACTTTACCAAAGTGATACTGCAACAAAAAGCTTAAGGATAACTTCTTTAAAAGCAAAGATGCCTAGTATTTATTTCCTCTGTATTTCAAGTACTGGTGGGATTAAAGAAAGAGGAGAGAACTAGTTGTGTGCATTAGTGCTTACTTTGCTCTACAAGGTCTCACAGTCATGAGCCTCTCACAACCAAATAGAACTGAGACTGCAAGGGATGCTGCTAGTAAAACCCTACCAGTTGGCTCAGATAAGCTGAGAACAAGAGGAGCAATGGGGAAACACAGCGTTTTCTGCTAAGAAATTCTGTTGTTACTGTTGTTAGATTTACCACTGCAATGGGATGCTAAGATTTCTTGCAGTGTTTTTATGATAACTGTGCTTAGATATACATGATATTTACCATTGACAGCTTACACACTCAGTGGGCTGGTTTTATGTGGAATGGGGTTTAAATGTTCTTCAGGGAACTGTATTTTTTTCTCCCCATTTTAAGAGAATACAGTCATGTCACATAATAACTCAGAAACCTGAAAATTAGAAAATTGATGAAAGCTGATTCTAAAAGGGCTTGGAAATTTCATTTCCATGGTGTTTTGTTTGTTTCCTGAGTAGGAGGATGAAGTAGAAAAGAACAACGGACTTAAACTCTAGGAACATCAGCTCTAATTCCAGTCATACCACTATCCTTTAAGATCCTTAGCCTCTTTTGGCCTCAGTTGCCTAATATAAAAAATCAAGGTCAGACTAATTATAAATAGCACTAGTTTCATCCCTCACATCAATCCACTCAGTGATTAATGACTGGCTGAACCACTATGGAGAAGGACTATGATGCTGATTCTGGACAAAAGCAGAATGTGGTGAATTGCTAAATTGTCCATAAGCACAATGAGAAAGTAGCTATTGGTGTGCAATACATTTCATATGATCCACAACATCGCTAGAATTTCTTTTGGTTTTAGACCACAGTGATTTTCTTATCACACAACATCCTAAAATCTCTTGTAGAAAATTGTTCATAATATAGATTGTCTATAATGCAACTCCTGCACTTAAAATTATCTCCCTACACAATTCTTCCTGTGAGTGTGTGGGTGTATGTAGAGAGACAGATACAAAAACAGAGAGACAAAGAGACAAAGAGGAAGAGAGACAGAAAGACCTATAGAGATATAAATTTATTGATTCATTTATTTCATCCCTAGGAGTGAGACTAATGCTATTTATAACAAAACACTAATAAAGCCCAGAAGAAAAAATTACCAAATAATGGGGTTGGGGGATGATAGCTAATGATAATCACAGATCAAGAATCATAAATGAATCTCAGAACATCTTAAAACAGTCATGCAAACAACAGGAAAGTCAAAACAACCTTTATCCAATAAATGTCTCATGAGGCAATTGAGTTCAGGAAAACTACAGTTGCTAATAACAGCATCCTACTGAAGATGGCTGAGGTAAAAGAAAGTTCTTAGACCTTTCTATGGCCACTGTGAAGCACCAAAAATGTCAATCTCTTTAATTTTTTTATTATATCTGGAAATGTTGATTTCCATGTAACAAGTGAGCCATTCCTAAATTAAGGAACAGAGAATTAGATTGAGTCATAGGATTTGGAGTTTACTCTCATCTCCAACATTATCACTTCAGTCTTCATATTCCACCTAAGCTATAGGTGCCTCAATGTAAAGCCTAAGGGAATTGCACTGTATTTTTCTACCAACTTACAAAAAAATAAAATCTTGTAGAATGGAGAAGTACAGCCAGGTATGGCGGCACATGCCTGTAACCCTAGCACTCTGGGAAGCTTAGGCAGGAGGATCCCAAGTTCAAGTCCAGCCTGGAGCAGCTTAGGAAATCAGCACAATATTGTCTCAAAATAAAAAGGACTAGAAATGTAGCTCCTCTGAGCAAGGCCCTGATTCAACCTCTATTACAACCCCACCCACCCTCGCACACAAAGAAGTAGTCAATTGTGTTGTAAAACTCTTTGGAAAACCTCAAGGCCAGTTATTGATTATCACCTATAAAAAGTAGCCATGGTTGGCTTCTTGTAACCATTCATTCTTCAGTGTAAATGCTGACCCTGAATAAAGAAAGCAAATCATTGTCCTTTTAAAAATCACATTTTTGATTGCCTCATTTTTTTCTCCAACACAGACATAAAACCTAACTTAATTATATATTAATAAAACACACATAGTCAGATAGTTTGTAAATGAGAAAACCTGGATAAAGCTAATGACTGGTTGAAAACCACATGATGATTCAATAAAGAAGTTAAATTTCCCAGTTCTCAGACCTCACACCAAATGAATGACTAATATGGCACAGTTGGGATATACACTGTATATTTTAAGCATTATACGAAAACAAAGACAAAAATATACAATGTTTAGTTGGAATTGGCATAACAATCAGAACTGATAATGCTTACTCAACTCCAGTATTCTATAAAATATCCCAGTTTCATCTTAAATGAATTATACCTAGAACTTTTTAATACCAAGTGCTAGAAAAAAACCTAAAATGAAAATACAAGAATTTTTTTGCTACCTTATGTTCCAGGCAATGAGCACATTCCTAATTTACAAAGTCTACCAAAAAATACCCTTATACTGAAATTGCTATTATTAAAAGTAAGCTTTGAGTGAAAATAGCTCAGATGTGACAAATTCCTTAGCAATTACTATTGTTCTACCCATCACATTGTGATATGTTTTATTTTGACTGATTCCAAGAACTGTAATAAATAAAATCTGTTCAGTTTGAATATGATGTTTATTCCCTATGCCAATATAAGACCAAAAAATTTCTCACTTCAGTCTAAGAAATGCTTTATTTATCTTCAAACAGACATGTCGAGATGAGTGATTTTCAGTTTCTTTTCATTCTCCCAATATTTAAATGCCTAATAAAATACAATCTTATTTATCAGGTTTTAATTATTTTTCAAGTATTCGACTATTGTCATTTCAAATTTAAGAAATACCACATACTATTTGGAAGCTTTGTTAAGATCAAAGTCTGTATAAACTTAACATTATCTAAATGGCCTTGTGCATTTGGAACGCAATATCTAACAAGAAGGGGGTTGCGGGTTTGATTATTGCATTTTTCAAAAGTCAAATTTCATTTAAAACTATTTAAGTGATATTGTCAGAATATGCCAAGATGAACATCACAGAAAAGAAAAATAACTTTAAATCTCATCAAATTTATCTATCCTTCCCTGAAGTTCTTTGTTATCTCTAAAAGCTTGATCTGAATGTAAAATACTAGCCAGCCAGTGCTCATGCTGAGAGCAACTTCAAAACCAACAGCATACCAATATGTCAGGTTCTAAAGTGATTTAATAATTGTTTTTCTTAAGGCTCTTCAGGCAAGGACTACCCCTGCATCTGCTGCTTTGCTGCGTTTTTACAGCACCAGCTCCTGGTTGCAGTTTGGCTTGTAAAGGGCATTATCTGCCCCCAGGCAGGCTAGTGAAAAAAAACTGCCTTTTAACTCCACTGTAACTGGTCAGACTCACAGACTGCTGCTGTTCCCCTAGAATTTCTAAGGGAATGAAGCATATCAAGTCATTAAGCAATTTTTCAGAAACGGCAGTTTTAAGTTAGTAGTCTTTAAATAGAATTAAATAGTATAATGCATATATTTCACAAAGGAAAGAAAAACATTTAGTGGACACTGTCCTGGGAACATTCTCTTTTAGGTGTCGATGGAAACCAAATGGTACATTTCTTCCAGCATTACTAAATGATCATCACATTCATTTAGCAACTTATTCCAAAGGGAGAATTTACAGAAAACAGCACAGCAAATTCTAGAGTAAAATTTCAATTAGCAGTTCTCCACTCCTACTATACACACAGGAAAGGGACAGAAGTAGTTAAAAGATAGTCCAAGCAGTGATGACAAAACAAGAGTCCAAATCCTAATGGATTATCTAATCTATTGAGATAGTATATAGATTTTTAAAAGTATAAATTAAGTGAATAGAATTAATGAATTAATGGACCTCATTTGGACTTCAAAGAGCACACGGTGCATAGAAAGGTAGAAAACGTAGAGAAATTTCTAGCTATAATCTGAGTTTTTCCAGGTCTTACTTGTAGAGAGAGATGATAGCTCACTAATAGAAATAACCCAAATCCTTTGCCCAGAACCACTTAATTCCAAGTCTCTTTTTGTAAGAACCTTTAAATACTCAAAGAATGTCAAGCTCTTTCCCTCATGGATTTCCATTTCATAACCCTTCTCTGATATCATAGATATATCATCATCAAGCCCAGTTCCTCTACTCAGGGTAAAGACTACAGAAAAGTGGGACTCTCAGAGCTGCCTGCTCTCCAAAGACTGTGCTGGCATTGTACTCCTTGGAGTCCTCCCTGAGCCAAAAGCACACTAATGAGCCAAACTATGACGGAGCTTCCTCTTCTGTGCTCTGTGGCACCTTACTTCAACCAAGCATCAACACCATACTTACGAAAACAATTCCTTCAGTTACACCTGTGCCCCTCTTTACAAGGCCAGGAATGTCAACATA
The DNA here is from genome assembly GCA_004363535.1 of Dasyprocta punctata. Taxonomy (NCBI): domain Eukaryota; kingdom Metazoa; phylum Chordata; class Mammalia; order Rodentia; family Dasyproctidae; genus Dasyprocta; species Dasyprocta punctata. Next base: position 77,141 of record RJWM01002325.1, on the reverse strand, counting down.
AAAGATAATCAACACATCTTCAACAAAATGGCCAAAATTAAACAATGGCAGAAGCTAGGTTTAAATAGGAAATATTCCCTAAAAGTTCCTTGTTGAATGAAGGTTCAGTCCCCAAAGCAGTAATGTTCAGAGGTGCAGCTTTTGACTCATGAGGGCTATGATCTATCTCATCCATGGATCAATCCATTAATGGGTTCGTAATTGAATGGACTGTTGGGAACTAGTGGAAACAGTAGGGGGTGGGCCCTAGTTGGAGGAAGTGGGTCACTAAGGGCATGCCCTTGAAGAGTGTATCATGTCTATGGCTCTGTCCTTTTCTTCTCCCTCCTTTCTTCCTCTCCCTCTCCTTCCTCCTGTCTGCCTTGAGGTGGGCATCGCTGCTCCCCCACAACCTCTCCACCATGATGTTTTACCTCCTCACCCCCCCAGAAGCAACAAAGCCAGGTGAACACAAATGAAAACTCCTGAAACTGTAAGCCAAAAATCAATCTTTACTGTTTTATATTATCTTCTTAGATAGTTTGTCACAGCAACAGAAAGCTTATTAGCACCAGAGAAAAACAGTCTCTTCAATAAATGACACGGTGAAAACTGAATATCCACATATAAAAGAATAAAATTAGACTCTTATTTTATACCATACAAAACAATCAACTCAAAATGAATTAAAATATAAATATAAGTCTGAAATTATTAAAACTTCTAGAACGCAATAGGAGAAAAGCTTCATGGCATTAGTCATGGCAATGATTTTGTTTTTGGATAAGACACCCAAAGCACAGACCAAAAAAAAAAAAAAAGCAAACAATAGACTCTATCAAAATAAAAAGCTTCTATGCAGCAAAGAAAACAATCAACTGAGTGAAAAGGCAACACACAGAACTACAGAACATGTTTTGCAAATCATATATCTAGTAAGGGGCTAATTTCCAAACTCCTTTAACTCAGGAGCAAAAAAGACTAATAATTCAATTTTAAAAGGGGCAACAAATCTGAATAGACATTTCTACAAAGCTATACAAATGGCTCAAAGTGTCTATAGCAAAAGATGCCTAATATCACTAATCATCCAGAAAATGCAAATAAAACCACAATGAACTGTCACTTCACATCTGTTAGGCTGGCCACTGTGTTAGTAAGTTTTCTGTTACTGTACCAAACACCTGAGGTAATCAACTTATAAAAAGCTCACAGGCCTTATTTTAGCTCACAGTTTTAGAGGTTTCAGTGCATGATTATTTGGCCCAGTTAGTTTTGGGCCTACAGCAGCACATTATGATGATTGTGTACAATGGAGCAAAACTGTTCACCTCATGGCTAGGAAGCAAAAGATAGGAAAATGAAGAAGCCCAGTTATCCCTTCCTCAGGTACTCCCTGAATGACTCAAAATCTCCCATGCCTCACCTCTTAAAGATTCCATCACCTCCCAATATCCCATGGACTGCGGCCAAGATTTTAACACATGGGTTTTTAACACATTTTAACATTTGGGTGTTAAACACATGGGTTTAACATATTGTAACACATGGACATTTCAAATCCAAACCATAGCAACTATTTTCAAAAAGACAAAAACTAAGTTTTGGCAAGGACATGGAGAAATTGGAACTCTGTACACAGTGGAAATGCAAAAGGATACACCTGCTATGGAAAGCACTCTGGAGATTTCTCAAAACTTTAACAATGAAACTACCATGTGATCCAGCAATCTTCTCTCTGGGTATTTATCCAAAAGAAATAAAATCTAGACCTCAAAAGGTATTTATTTGTACTCCTATGTTTATTGCAATAGAATTCAAACATAATTCAGTCTTTAACAAGGAGGATTGGAGGTATAGTTCAGAGGCAGAGTGGATACTTTAGAATATAAAATCATGTAGACTCGATCCCTAGTTCCAAAAAAGAAGGGAAATTCTTCTATAAGCAACAACATAGATAAACCTTGAAGACATTATGCTAAATGAAGTAAGCTCACAAAAGCACAAATATTGAAATTATTCCACTTTCATGAAGTGTCCAAAGTACACTTTCATGAAGTGTCCAAAGTACACATCTCTTCTATGACTAAGCTTAAAGCAAAAGCTTCACATTTTCTGAACGTTACAAACCACTAAAAACATCAATACACAGAGCATCATCTACGAACAAGATAATGTATGTGAGTATTTAAACCACAAACTAGGCTATAATTTTTCAAAAATTATATGCAAAGTATAAAACCATGCTTATTAAAAGCATAAGAGGTTGGCCAGAATGTTGTTTACCACCTCTGAATACCTATAAAATGTTTATAGATTTTTATACCTTTCATGAATAAAGTAAGTAAATTAATGCAAAGTTACCTTTCTGGGAGAAGCTGTCAAACTTTGCACTTTTTGGCCAAAAGCAAATTTGCAACTTCCTGTTATATTAAATTTGGTACTAAAGCATTGATGAACCACCCTAAATGGGCTATTTACTGTGATAAATACTGCTTCCTAACAAGAGAGAAAGAGGTGGCCTGGGAAGATAACTGCTGGGATTTTAATGCACTCTCTGAAACACTCTGACACACTCTGCTAGAGAGAATAATTTAATATCAACCAGAAGTCAGGCTTAAAATTCCATTTCCTGGAAAAGAGCATCAAAAACAAGTGCAGTTTAATTCACTGCACATGTATTAGGCACTTACTACATGTCAAGCACTGTGCTAGGCACCGAGTGAACAAGTTTTAAAACAGCATATTTTCCTTTAGAATGCACAAACTAGCAAAGGAGAGGCATACTTACACACTATGCAAATACGCTTTTACACAAGAATTTCAGTGTAGTGACAGAAGTGTCATGAGAGTATAGGGATAACTTGAGAAAAAAAGGTGATTGAATATCTAACAAAAAGGATATTTACCAGATCTGAGTATTCCCTAACAATCTGCTTTCAATGATGATTAAAATGCTAAGAGAAAGAGCAGTTTGCATGGTGTGAGGAATCATTCCTTAAAGTTTTAAGAACACTGAGCAAGGAACACCCATACTAGTGTCTTTATTGCATAACTCAGGACATTCTCCAAGCGACAAAATTCTCACGTGACAAAGGAATGATACTCAAAGACTCCCTTTCTAACAATGGGAAAGTCCCAAGCAATCTACTTTTTCTCATCAGACCCCTTTATTTAAAATGAAAGAAAAGCCAAAGGTCTTACAGCTCATGGCGAGGCACTATAAGCTAACGATCTTCCTCAGAATTAAGACCGACAGACACAAACACATTTCCTCTGTGTTATATCTGATATATAATTCTGAGCCACTATTTTTACAACTGCTTATTTCCCCAATATTCTAGGTATAGATTAAACAAGAAAAAATAAGCATTCTTAAATAATAGAACTCTATTTCCTCTCTTGAAATCTCTTCCCAAAATTACTAGTCCTAATAAGGAAGTATCCAGTGGATGTGCTTTACTCCATTCTTTCACAGATACTAATTAAATGGCCAGTCAACAGGAAAGAAATAGCAAATGCTCCTTAATTTAGTTAAAGTAAGAATATTAATTGATATTTTATCAGAAAACATGAATAACAATGATGGGGGGAAACACTATTGCCAAATTTGAATGGCACAATTAAAATACACAATATTTGAACAGCAGCACAATGCTTTGGAAGTGGGAAAGCTAGAAGAAGTATCACTTCTTTTGAACCTTCTGCTCTGCATCCACGCTATCTGGCCTGGGCACCCCTACCAACTCCATCACTGTAATGCCAGGACGCAAGCTATCACTAAGGAAGCAATGTGTGCTACTCTGGCTTAACAATGGTGGAGTTGGTAGGGGTACCCAGGCCTAACAATGCATCTGGATGCCAAGTGGTAGCCTAAGAGAAGTCTGGAATTTTTGCTATTCTTGCTTAATAATGCAAAGTATAATGCTGAACTTAGGGATGTGGACGTAGAATTTTTGTCATTGAACATATTCAAGTAAACAAATCACCCAAGATGAACTGCTATGAGTGCCCCCTGTACCATGAAAATGACCCTCACTGAAAAGGAGCAAGTTGTTCCTAAACCAGAAGAGTAGGGTTCACAGAAGAAAAAGATAACCCCCAAAAACCAAAAGAACAAAAAGTGACAGCTTGGGAATAAATTCAGCATAAAATAAATGCAAAACAAGTTTTAAAAATATTTCACCACCAAGCACAGTGCATGGAACTCAATAAATATTTAAGTACATAAATACATGCAAAAAATAAATTAATTGATGAGAAAGCCAATTTCCAGAGGAATTTTCCAAGAGAGCTATTGCCAAAAATTGGAATGTAGGAGAAGGTTTTTTTATTAGAAAAATTAGTTTCAGTCAGCAGTTCACAAATGAGGCTTCCACAAAGACCCTATAATAAAAATACCTGAACAACAGTTTTGAAGGATAAATTAAACAGTCCTTGCATTTCCAGGTAAATCTCTCAATCAGTGGTCTACTCTGCCTCCATTCTTGGCCTCAATACTGACTCTCCTCCAAACATGTTACATCAGAAATTAACAGTTCGGTCTTTTTTTTTTTTTTTTTTTTTGCGCTGCACCGGGGATTGAACTCGCAACCTCGCGCCTGCCAGGGCAGGCGCTTAAGGCAAACTCCCGGCCCTGGTTTTTTTGAGGCAGGGTCGCACTATGTAGCTCAGGCCTGCCTTGTGCTCGCGTTGTAGCCCAAGCCGGCCTCGAACTCACAACGCTCCTCCTACCTCAGCCTCCCGAGTGCTGGGATTAAAGGCGTGCGCCACCACGCCCGGCCTAACAGTTCGGTCTTTTGAAACAAAACTTTTTCATTATTAGTAACACTACAAAACTCTTGTATATCTGATTAAAATCTAATGAATGCATAGTGTAAACCAAAAAAGAAAAAGACCCATGTATCTACCTGACTGAGTCAACCAGTAGGCCTGAGAGATGAATGGACTGATGGCCTATATTCTCCAAAATAGCCCTACAAGTTTGCTGTAGAACCTAGATTAAGAAAAATTTATTGCTGAGTTTATTATTATCGAGCATGCTTTTTCTGAGTACCTTGTAATTAATGTGATAAGTACCTTCAAACTTGAAAAGATAAATACTACAACTTCCTTGGCTGAATTATCCATTTGTATATTTGGAGCTTGAATTATTCATTTATGTATTTTGTATTTTTAAAGAGGAGAATAAACAAAACTACAGAGAGGATAAAAAAAACCTCATTGTGATAAATTCAGAGATTTTCAAGGTAATAAGAAGCCAAAGGCCCCTTCAGCAATAAACAATAGATTTATTCTATAGGCTAATTAATATTCACCAACTATGTTACTTATAAAACAAAACAATACATCTAGGGAATGCAGTTGCACACAAACAAAAACATGCGTATAAAGAGTAAAAGAGTTTATAAAATTAGGCTAAGAAAGTACATACAGCAAAAGAATCTATTGGTTTTATTCAAAATTGTACTCAAATATTAAGGACGAGGACAATGGGTGAGTCACAATTAATTGCTGATTATACAAGAAACTATATGTTTAAACTAGGATGACAACGTGAACTTTCCAGGAGAACTCTGCTAATAACAACTTAATATACCAATTACTCATTCAAAAAGAAATGAAACACTTCCTATACAAAACCATGAAAATTCTTGATTCATAAACCTATGATAGAAAATCTTTCAATCTCTACCAAATTAATAATCGATTCTTTCCAAACGGTATCTTAAGATTAACCTTGATTTATTTATTCTTGTTTTCTTATTTTTAATAACAAACACCAGCTTGTCAGTGGCCATCAAAGTGAGGCATGCCTCTGGGATGTGAGAAGAAAATATCAGAACTTCTTTATAGTTATTTTTTTCAAGAATAGAAAGAAATTGGGTTTATTGATATTTAATGGAGATCACATTAGTCTCTTCACTGTCGCAATGTCAACTATAAACACAATGGGCAAATTTCATAAAATATGCAGAAAGAAGTTGGAGGAACAGAAGGTGAAATTCCCATATCCTAACTTTCACAATACTGCATCATATGGTGTATAGCCATAGGTAGATTTATCAATTATATTACCTAGTTTTATCTAAATTAATTCTACAAAATAGAAAAATATTCTTGTAAGAAATACTGGGTTGATGACAATACAAATAATTAATAACAACTCATGATCATACAAATAATATAAGCACAGAAAAAGTAGAGCTGTCGTCTCTGTTCCTAGAGTAAGTTTTTCATCACCCATCAGTGAATTAGACCTGACAAGAATGCAGGCAAAACAAAATTTTAATAGTATTAAAACATGAATATTTACCCACCATCACTGAAGGTAAAGATTATCTTGAGTATATAGACTTCCTTGAGCTATTATGTAATAATATAGTGTAACTGGAGTCAGTCGGCCTCTTTAAAATGTTTCTTGATCTCATTTCCCTTTGAGAATAATATATCTCCCTACTTCCTGTAGACAAGGAATGAAACAAAAAAAAAAATAGGGATGTGTTATGTGCATGTATCAACTCCACACAAGTAATATAACCATCATGTACTGCAAATCTGTACAAAAAAAATTAAGGAGGGGAATGAAGGGATTGGTGGAGGGAGGAGGAAAAGAATGGAAAAGGAATGGAAAGGGGAATTAAAATGTGCTATTTACATATACTAATTCCCACAAGGATTGTACTAAACAGTAGTTTACTAAACAGTAAACTAAAATTTTTTTAAAATGTTTAATCCTTCTTTATATATATTGTACCATGTATTACCTATATGAAGTGTATGTGTATAATCCATAGTGAAGAAAGGATTCAGGACCTTCATATATCAAACAACACCGTCATTCTCCCAGCCTCTACACCATCATTCAAATGACTCTAAAGATCTGTATGTTCTCTCTCTCTCCAATACTCAGCCTTACAACATAAGAGACCATTAAGAATAATTCCACCAAGGTCTTTATCACCACAGGAAACCCTACATTGTTGTCCATCACTAGATCTCTCTGAACTTGCCTCTCCTAATTTTGACCTCTCTTCCCAAGCAGGACTCATTACACTCTATATCTTCTGGAGATAATAAAATCCCTCATGTTTCATCTCCTTCTATCACTTTTCTCTCCCATATTCCAACCATCGTAATCTTTCTTTCTCATTCTACAACACTGTTCTACCTTGTTCCAAACACTCAGAATTACAATTCATGCCACCAGATTACACAACCAAACACTCCTATTTGCACTTATCCTCAGACTCAATAATTCCTACAAGATTTTAATTATCTCACTATCATCTGTCCTTGTCAATTCAATATAACTGTGTCTCCTGACATTTTCACACGTCATACTCCTTTAAACTCATCCTTCAATATGCTTGTCCTTCAGTCACCTCAAGGTCATCTAGTCCTCTTTACTACCAGGAACATCAGTACCACCATGACCTCAACCAAACTATCTAGCTCCTATTTTTGTAGCTAATCCCCTCTCACTTCTGATTCCAAAAATGTTTAAGCCATACTTAACAAAACTGGAAGAAGTTTTACGTTCTTGTGTCCTAGTTTCCTTACCTAGCTGAGATTCTATGGTCCATCATTATAGTCAGCAACCTAATGGCCCTGTCCCCATTTGTTTTATTCACCTGGTAAAACTCACACCCTGAATCACTACAACTTTCAACATCCATGAGCCCAAGTACCTGAACATGTGCAGAGAGTAAACTATGCTGACAGGTTTCACTTTAAACCCCTATGATTAGTCCCCAGTTGAGCTTCAGTGTTTTCCACTGATGTTATATATCCCAAAAGATATGTCTAAAAATCTCAAGATAATAAAAAATAGTAATAACAATGTGAAAATTCAATAAAGTAGTGAGAATATTTTAATTTAGGATAAGAAGGAGGTTTTGTATACAAAATATAACTAAACTGAAGGCATTCTTCCTACTAGCAAAAAGAAGGCACAATTTTAGGGTAAATTTAACAAAATTTGTGCAAAATCCATACACATAAAACCGAATAATGCAGTTGAAAATACAAAATAAGACTTCAGAAAATGAAATTACTTTAGCTAGAAAATCTCAACACAATAAACATGTCAGTTCTGCTTAAGATAATATAAAACATGACACCATCAAAATAAAAACATAGCTGCTGCTTTGAAGGAATTTGTTGTTGATAAAATTTTTTTAACTAAACTAGCTGATATAAACTTCTTATAAATAATAAACATACCAGAATAGCAAGCAAATCCATTTTTAAAAAGAATAATAAAGGAATGAAGAAATGGGAATTCATGTACACTAAATAAGAAAAAAAGACTTTCAAAAACACCTTTGAAAATAATTTTAAAAGTTCAAGGGTTTGGATGGTTGAATTATCAAAAAGTGTATTTTTTAAGCATTAGTTAATTAAAATACTAATGTTATAGGGTGAATAAGAACAGAAAAATCCAAATACATTATAGGAATGTATTGTATCATAAAATTGAAATCTTGAATGATTTCGAAAAGATTTGCAAGTTAGGATATTGAAAAAACTGGACAACCATCTGGAAAAAAATTTAAATAAAATTAGGCCCATGCCTCACATTATATCAATACATACAGCCATGTGAGAATTTGCTTTTAATCCTAGGATGAGTAAGTCAATAAAACACAAAATTATAAAGCTTCCTAAAATAAAAATCTTCAGGTGGAAAAAGGTACCAAAACAAATTGAATAGACAAACTGGAAAATGAATAACTTCAAGTCACATTACAAGCAGTTAATCTCCCTAATATTTAAAAAGCTCCCAAAAATCAGTGAGAAAAAAGAAGATGAACATCCCATAAGAAACTACATAATACTTACAAGATTAGTAAATGAATCTGATTCTGGCAAAATAGGAGTGGAGAGAAGAGTGAAAAAAAGCACTGAGATGTGTACATGTACCAATTCCATACGATGAATGCAACCATTACATATTGCAAACATATACTAATAAAAATTTAAAATTTAAAATGGATATAGAATGTTAACAGATGTGCATATATTTATTATGTATATAATTTTAACCTTCCTGAGAAAAATGTAAATTAAACCACACAAGATAATATCTTTTGTCTATCAGTTTAGAAAAACAAACAAATTTAAAAGTATACCATATTTTTAGTTTTTCATGCTGATGTAAGACACAGATCAATAACAAAATTTTAGAGGGTACTTTAGCAATGTCTATAAAAATTACAAAAGCATGATTCCTTTAACCTCAACTTTTCACTTTTGAATATTTCTCCTATGGATAACACTTGCAAAACTGTAATATATGTTTTTATATATCATATATATTTGTGCATGTGCACATGTCTATGATGTTATTAATTACATTACTATAAAATATTAAAAACAATTAAAATATCTATCAATTAGGACTGGTGAAATAAATTTTGGTAATGTATAGAATAGAATTTTGGTAATGTAGAGTATGAAGTTATTACCAAAAAAGCCCAAGATACATCTCTATGCACTGATGTAGAAATCTCTTCAACTTGGAATGTCAAGTGAAAAAAATAAGTTGCAGAAGAGTTGTATAGTTGTTACTTTTCTGTAAAATATGGGCCAGTAATCTATATTTATACTTTCTTATATGAATATAAAGATTCCCTGGGGAAATATAGAAGAAACAAATAACTTTGATTACTCTGATGGATGGGTAGAATATTGTTGATGAGGTCACAGAAGTCAAATATACTTCTCTGCATATTTTGTATATAATTTTTTGAAGCCCATGAATATATAAAACGTATTAAAATAGGTCTGTCCCTATGTCTGGATCTCCCCAGAAAACTATACGTTCCATAAGTTTAAACCATTTAGTTGTTATATTTAATGTGGAAACTCCAGTGCCTCGAATAGTTCCTTGCAAAGGTTATGCCTTATATAAAACCTACTTTTGTAGATATGCATGCACATTTATAAATTTTGAGACCACTTACTAAATGATCTCTAAGATTTCCTAACAGTTCTACAATAGGTTTCACAAAACAAAAAATTTTTATGAGAGCCAAGTACTAAAAATGTTAGACTTTCTTGGCAATAATGTCTCTATAACCACTACTCAACTCTACTCTTATAGCACAAAAGCCATCATAGACAGTAAGTTAGTGAATAGGTGTGGGTATGCACTAGTAAAACTTTATGAAAACAGGAAAACAGCCAGAATTAAAAGAAGGGCTGTAGCTTGCCAATTCTATGCTTTACCGATTATTCACCAGTTAAATACTTAAAAATATAGAAAGTTTCCATCTTTAAAATGAAACTTAAATGTAAACATGTACAAATAAATAATTTTAAAAAACTCTTGCATAAAGAATAGAATTCAACTATTTTAATTATCAACTACTAGGTTTACTTGTTTTACACCAGTATAAAAGAACATACCTCAAGTGATAGGACTTGTGAGAAGAGGCCTGAAGGAAGTAAAAGAGCAATATATGTGGTTATGTAACCAAAGAGGGTCCCAGCAAGAAAAAACAGTAAGGACGGATTGATTTAGAAGAAAACTTTCTTGGTTTGTCTTAAACATATTTTAAGTTTTGCATTTGGATTGTTCCTGTTTTTCTAGGACCTTGGGGTGCATATGAAGTTAAAACCCTGGGCACATACAATTATTCGATTTTTGGCAAATGGATCAAAAACATATGATAGAGAAAAGATAACCTCTTTAACAAATGGTGCTGGGAAAACTGGCTATGTACATGCAGAAGATTGAATCTAGACCTATATGTATCACCATGCACTAAATTAAAATCAAAAGGGTTCTAAGATCTAAACATTAAAATAGAAACATTTAATCTGCTTAAAGATAAAAAAGGTAAAATTCTTATTTTTTTACTGGTACATTTTAGATAAACATAATGATCACATTCGTCATAGGGAATTTGTACCTATAAATTATATATGTTGATTCTGTTTTTTCCCCCAATTCCCTACCCTCCTTTCAGCCCTTCTTCCCCTCTTTATTTACAAAATTTTTGTTACCATTTATCCTTCTATTCTTTTTTCTTTTCCCTTCCTTCTTTCACCCTCTGCTCTCCCTTGTTCCCTTTTCAATTCGAACATTTTCTTCCCATTTTCTAATATGTATTACACATTTCAGTCCTTATTTCAGTCTCTCACACCAGAGAAAAATTGCGATATTTACGTAAGTGTTCAATTTATGTCACTTGTAGTACGGTCACAAAGTGAATCCATTTATCCACAAATGCCTCAAGTTTATCCTTCTATATAGCAGAGCAGCGCTCCATTGTATAAAGATATCACATCTTCCTTATCCATTCATCAGTTGACAACAATTTGAACTGTTTCCAAGATTTAGCTATTACAAACTGTGCCATTATAAACATGGGTGTGCATATATCACTGTGGTATGATGCTTTTAAATTTTTCAAGAAGATACCAAGAAGGAGAACACCTGGGTCAAATGGGACTTCTTATCTTAGTTTTTTGAGGAACCTGCACACTGATTTCCACAGTGATTGCACCAGTCTACACGCCTACCAACAGTGGAGAAGGGTTCCTCTATCCCAACAGCTCTGCCAGCATTTGTTGCTCAAATGCAAGTGATGTTGAAGACCTTTTTCATACATTTACTTGCCATTTGTATTTCATCTAAGATCTATTCATTTCAGATGCCCAGTTTTGAACTGCGTCTTTAAATTTGGGGTATCTGATTTTTTTTCTCAGTTCTTTATATATTCTAGATGCTAGTCCTTTGTCTGAGTAACAACTGGCATAAATTTTTTCCCACTCTAGGTTGTCACTTCACTCTGTTGGTAGTTTATTTTGTTATGCAAGGGTTCTTTAATTAGATACAATTTCATTTGTTGATTCTTTGTACTATTTCCCATGAGTTCGAGATTTTGTTTATAAAGTCTTTGCCTACATTTATGTCTTCAAGAGTTCTACCTTTTTCTTCCAATAGATTTAGGGTTTCTGTTTTAATATTTAGTTTATGGTGAAAGATATGGGTCTAGGTTTAATCTTCGACATGTGGAAGACCAGTCTTTCCAGCATTATTTACTAAAGAGTCTATCTTTCTTTCAGTGAAGGTGTTTGGCACCTTGGTCAAAAATATGGTGACCAACTGTGTTTGGAGTTGTTTCTGTATCTTATAATATGTTTCATTGCTCTTCAGGTCTGTTTTTCAGCCAGTACTATGCTGCTTTTATCCTGGTAGCTTTGTAGGATAATCTGTCAGATATTGGGATGCCCCCTGCCTTGCCTTTGTTACCCAGAGTTGTGTTTGCTATTCTAGGTGTCTTCTGTTTCCAAATGACTTTTACAATTGTTTTCTCTATTTTTGGGAGGTATGCTGCTGGTATTTTGATAGGAATTGCTTTAAGTCTATATTACAGTTTTGGAAATAGTCCATTTCCACTATATTGCTTTCACCTGTCCAAGAACAAAGAATACCTTTCCATTTTCTGATATCTTCTTTGATCTGTTTTTTCAGAGTACTGTAGTTTTCAATGTAAAGGTCTTTCACTTCCTTCATTAAATGATTCATAAGTATTCTTTTATCCTATTGTGAAAGGTGTGATTTCTGTAAGTTCTCATTCAGTGAGTTTGCTATTTATGTACAGGAATATTCTTAGTTTTTCAGTGTTGTCTTTGTATCCAGCTATACTGCTGAATTTGGTAATCAAATCTAAAATTCTAAATTCAAGATACTCTTCTTTCCCCTGCACAATTTATTAAAATTATTTTCATATATTTGATCCTACCACTATATGAGCAGACTACAAGAGACCTCAAAAGATCTAGTTTATAATTACAACTTACCACCAACTAGCTTTGTAACAAATTTTGTTTTTCATGGTAAAACAGGAGTTACACTAGATGAAGCAAAGTCCTTTTATACCAACGTTTGGCAATAGCTGGAGATGTTCTTGATTGTTGCACCTAGTGAGTGTTACTGTCACATAGGCCAGGGATGCTCTTAAAATCCTACAATGTGGATGAGAGTCTTTACAATATTGTACAACACTACATGTCAATAATGCCAAGGCTGAGAAACACAATTCTAATGCAAAAGACACATATCTACTTGATGGACAATAATCAGTGACTATGGTTTAGATCTAAAATGCTACCCAAAATTCTCATGTGTTCAGAGGTAGGGCCCTTAGAAGGTGATTGGATCATGGTGGTGCTATAATCATCAGTACATTAATCCACTAAAGAACTCATAGCTTAATGGACTGTTTAGGAGGTAGGACCTGGTTGGAAAGAGTGGGATGCTGGGTATGTGTCCCAGAAGAATGTACTATTTATTTATTTAGTTAGTTAGTTAGTTAGTTAGTTAGTGTGGCACTGGGTATCGAAATCACAACCTCGTGCCTGCCAGGCAGGCACTTAAGCCACTGTGCCAAACTCCCAGCCCTAGTTTGTGAGGCAGGGTCACTCTATGTAGCTCAGACCACCCTTGTGCATGTGTTGTAACCCAAGCTGGCCTTGAATTCACAACACTCCTCCTACCTCAGCCTCCCTGTGCTGGGATTAAAGGCGTGCACCACCACTCCTGGCTCTAGAAGAATGTACTATTATCTCTGGCTACTCTTTTCTCTCTCTCTCTCTCTCTCTCTCTCTCTCTCTCTCTCTCTCTCTCTGCTTTTTGCCTGCAATTGTTTGAGAAATTTTCATCTGCCATGCTAATTCTGCCATGGAGCCAATCAGAGACTGGCCCCCCTAAAACTATGAACAAAATTAATCTTGAAAACTCTCCTCAGGGAACACTTGGAAAAACAGTTTAATCACAGAGAACAATCTCAATTTCTGGGGGGAAAAAAACCATTTCTGACTAGCCTGTTGGGGTCCTCCAGAAATATTACATCCTTGACAAGGGAAACTCAATATCTGTCAAAGCTCAGAGATATATATTACAGCCCATTGGTATGATGCCTTTTGAATTTGTAGAGTAATCCAACCCAGTGGTATAAATTCAAGACACTTTGACTTAGATTTAAAATGAAAAAGGCATGTTTGCAATCCAGTGCACAGATAAAAGACCCTTCTTCCTATAGAGAAGCACATATCTTCAATGTTCTAACATATTTTAATTTGAATTCCTGTTTAGTACATAAACAATGTAGACCCTGTTGAATTTTATGTAAGCCCCTGCAGATATAATATATTCAGATTTCTCAAATAGATTTAAAAAGATCCTGAAATTACAGATGAAAAGAAAATTTACAGACTAAAGAGTAAAATATGTTGTAGCTGCAAGAAGAAAAATGAAAGAATGTATCTTTCATTGAGAAGGAGATACATAATCATAAGTCAGCAAGAGGGAAATTTGTCCAGTTTAAGAGTCAGAACTAGTTGTAGCCTCCCAGTTCTTTTCAGATTAGAGTGTCTAGAGGGATATGGTTAAAGTAATCTCATAGCATAATCCTGAATATCTTATCTAATATTTTTCAAATAGATTTTCCTAATACTGACATTCAACAACTGATTAAAGTACAGGTTCTGGAAATTTGGTACAAATTATTTCTAATTTTTCAACAGTGATTGAATTCTGACAGCAAGGTTTTGATTCAAACTTTTCTTTCTGCAAAAAATGGCTTCTTTATTAGATTTATCCTTAAAGGCAATTTCTTAGGGGTATTTTGACCTTTGAATAGATTACTGAGCATGATGAGACACATGTCAGGCAAAGATGCCTGATGCATTTCTGATACCTTTTCTCATACCCAGTTCCCATTTGTCTACAATGCAAATGCAAAGCTTCTTCAGTGAGCTCATGGGTCCAACAGTGTAGCAACCACTGAAAGGGGACCTAAAAATATCTATATCTAGAGCACCTGAATATAAAATTTGACCTTTTGTAGAAAACACTCACTAACTAGGTTTTAAAATATGTCAACTATGCTTAAAATTGTAGTACAATCTTATATAATTGCAAAGTCACTATTAGTATAATTTTCTTATTTTTCATGAATGATTCAAAGACCATACAGGCTAATGAAGAAAGCACAGAAGAGTCAGAACACTAGAACATTTTGCTTCATTAGTAGTATCCAGCTCCAGCAAGTAATTTAAAACCCTCAAACCTGTTTCAATATCTGCAAGATGGAGATTATATAACCTGCCTGCCTCATTCACAGGGGATTGGTGATAATCATGAGCTATAGTCCCCATGAAAATGTTTATAAAGTAGAAGACATCATATAAAGGTATGACTAAATACAAATTAGAATGTGGCGATAATCTTTGGTAGAAAGAAACAACTGAAAATATAGTTAGAAAGTATCACATGAAAAGGATAAACATCATGTTTCTCTTCTGAAAGGTAAAGTAGGCAACAAGTTCAGATTTTAAAGGTTCTTAGTCATGTTTTTAATAGAGACAGTGGGTACACAAGTACAAATTTAATACAGGCCATTTTGACAAAATAAGAAAGGAAAGACTTTAGAGTACAACGAAATGAGAATCCAAGATTGTAAATGGAGCATAGAATTAACCCACAAACCGAACACTATAATAGACACAATGTGCTAAAGATAAAACTTACAGGAATCTGAGAGGTTTTGGGAACTATTTTCTAGGACTAATTTTCATTTGAAATAAACTCAAGTTCTCTAGCCTAAGAAAATCTAAGAAACAATGTGACAAATGTGAAAGTTTCAGTCTACTTAGATATTCTGAGAAGAGAGAACATATCATAACCTCCAAAATAAAAATGAACAAAGGTCAAGTAAAATCTTCCCACAAGAGATTATTCAATGAATAAAAGAATATGTTGAAGATTAATTGTAATCATTCAAAGAGCAGAGCTGCAAAGATATATTCTTTGATGGGCAACATGCAAAAGTTAATTCAGCAAATATTCATTGAGTTATTACTGACATACAGTAATGGGTGGTTAAGAGTATAAGGCACTATTCCTATTATACAGTACTCATAAAATATCAAAAGATCAGTATCTGAGGAAAATCTTGTCTCAATGACATGTGTCTAAATGAATGGTTTATACATTATGCTCAAAGATGCTCCAACAATACATTTGCCGATGAGTGCCAAGGAAATCTGAAAGTCATTTGGAAAATAGAAGAATCAGGAATTAACACCATTCACAGACTGCAGAGCAGGGAGCCAGGTCTCACTGGGAGGTGATCCCCACCTGGAAACCAGTGCCATTCCCAGGCTGCTGCGGGAGTGGGGATAGCCACACCCAAGCCTCTCTCTGTGAGTCAGCCCCATTCGCAGACTGTGGAGGCGGGGAGCTGGGTCTCACCAGGAAACAATCCCAGCCGGGAAATGATATCATTTTCATTATTTTGCTGGGTTGGGTTTTATTCTCTTTTGTTTTGTTTGATTATGTTGAATTTGATGGTATGAGAAGCCATTTGAAAGATAGCAAGACATATTATGGTAGCCATTTGGATTTACTATTGGTTTATTTTGAAGTCCTTTATTGCATTCATTGTTTTGTTTTTATTGTTTCTATTCTATTCTGTTCTGTTCGGTTTTTACTATCCCTGAAGATATCTGCAGCTACTTGAAGACAACAAAAGGCATTATGGTAACTATTGTTGGTTTCATAAGGTTTTGAAGCCCTGTATCACTTATAATGGTTTATTTTGATTGGTTTTATTGTTTTATTTTCCTTGGTTTTATCCTCTTTAAAATAAAAAAATAAAAAATTTAAAAAAGAAAATACAAGAATCACTCCATGAAGAAGTACAATGTATTGTTGCTTAGCAACAATTGTGTCAGGTATTGTTGCTTAGCAACAAAAAGTGATTATGTAGACATTGTATCCAGGTATAATAATGGCCAGTTGATTTTAAATATATGAGAGAATGTACATAGGTTATATGAAAATAGCAACAATTTATATGAAACTTTTATACAAAACTTTTATATAAAACTTTTATACAAAACTATATCCATGGATTTTAGAGTTGGTGAGGTTACAAGGAGAAGGGGATTTGGAACAAATCTGTGAATGCTAAAGTGACTACTGTATAATAAGAGACGATTCCTCATTTACAACCTTGGAAGGAAATCTTTAACAACTTCCTTTAATGTTTATCTCTGTCTTTACTTTGTAACTTTTTAGTTTTCTAACTTAGAAGTCAGTAAGATTATTAATACCAAGAACTAGAATCCTACAACCTGAAGGACTCAGTGTACCAAGTAACAAATCAATTAACAAACCCTCAGGTCCCCACTGTTCTGGTGAGTGTTTCTCCTCTGCTTAAACATCACCTAGAACCAAGAACTCATGATTTTTGAAGCAATCAATTGCTGTTAATCCTGTTTTGCAATATGTCACAGGTATGACTGGAGGTCTTCAAAATATTTTAAATATACAGACTACTATTTCAGTTTTATGTTTATAAAAACACTGAAATTCTGAGGA
Organism: Dasyprocta punctata; assembly: GCA_004363535.1. Classification (NCBI taxonomy): domain Eukaryota; kingdom Metazoa; phylum Chordata; class Mammalia; order Rodentia; family Dasyproctidae; genus Dasyprocta; species Dasyprocta punctata. Next base: position 59,761 of record RJWM01002325.1, on the reverse strand, counting down.
AAACATTTGCACAGTAATATTAAAGACTTTCATATAATTTTTATTAAACCCAGATCATGTATAAAACTGAAATCTCAACTTTCCTAGGACCACAATGCAATTTTGTAATAGAACCTGGTCTACAAATTCAATCTCTCGCCACTTAAAATCTTTTCAGTACACATTACTGTACCATATAGTTTAACCCAAGGACTATATTGTACTCCATATCAAGAACAACATGTTTTATTTCTAAGTCTTCTGAAAATAAAATATTTAATGAACCCTTGAGATATATGTCCTTACCTCTGTGCATTGTCCTTCATTCCAATTAAGCAAAATCAACAGTTGCTTTATGCAGCTCTCAAAAATGTAAGAAGTTAACTGGAAGGTCTGACACAAAGTTTAGCTAAATGTGCAACTTCCTCCACATACCACTACCCTACCTTCTGCTCTCTTTCATGTAAAAAATAGTACATTATAACTTTAAAAAGTCCCTGTTATCCAGGCATCTCTACTTATGGAAATTACATGTGTAACATAAGATGGAGAGTCTACAGGTTCACCATTTTCATAGAAGTACTCTCAAAAGACAAAGTAAGGGATTAAGTGTTTTCTAGAATTGAAAACACCCACACAGAAATGGTATCTCTAGCCCTTTGGATATGTGAATCCTGTTAATCACTATCCTACAACCTTTTCTTTTTTTTTAAGTGGCAGGATCAATTGAAACAATGTCACTATCTAGCTGCTTATTAATCTCTTTTATTTGTTCATTGAAATTTCTTCAGTGATAATTTTATTACATTAGTTTATTTAAACAATGTCCAATGAAAAATAATTAAAAACCCTTTGTCCACAGAAACTGTTCAATTAACAATTCATACGATTGGATGTCAGTTTCTTTCATAGCAACTTTTTAATTATTTTAAACTAAACAAAGTTAAGAAATGGAGGTTCTTGTCAGTTACTCGAATCTCTCAAAATTCCAGGATGTTTTGTCTAGTTAATTGTTGAAGTGTCAACCAAAAACAGTGACATAACTTCCATAATAAAAGATACCTATCAAAGCATAATTCAAAGCGTCAAGCCCTTCTACACAGCACTCTCACAGCATACTAAACCAAAAAACTTAAATTACCCTCATTTTTAACAATTTAAAATTGATACTATCAATTTTTATAAACTTCAAAATAATATAAAATAAATACATTTATATAATAAAATTAAAATAAGAATAAAATAGAAATCAACTAACCTGCCATTAGGGAGGCTTCTCACCAGTAGCCAGCTCAGGTCCAGGAGGCAGTGGCCTGCCCTGCCCTTACACACACTCAGCCACCATCAGGGAGCCAGCACAAGCTGAGAAAAGCAGCAGCCAGCCTTGCACCAGCACAACCAGTGGACACCATCGGATACCAGTAGCCAGCACTGGCCAGGAGAACCAAACAGTCATGCTTTGGAGAAATCGTAGCCAATGTGGGAAGTGCCTGGGACCCCACTATCCACCTGTCTGGAAAAGCCCAGGAATATATCAAGACAAAGAAGCAAAAAGCAGTCTCTGAACTCCAAACCAAGCAGAGAAAGTCCAGGAGATGTAAACACAGAAGACAGAGGGAGTCGCACACCTGAAGTTTCTAAAGTGATGGCAACTAAAGTAAAGAAACAACTTCATGAGGCTATAAAATAAATTAGAACAGAAATACTAACTCAGGTAAAGAAGAAATGAAAAACATAATAAAAGAATTGCTAAGCACCTCTAAAGAAGACATAGATTAAAAAAATAGAAGAGCATAAGAAGATGAGGGTAACTTTGAATGAACAGTACAGAAAAAGATTGAGAATACATGAAACAGATTCAAAGAGATATCCAGTAAATTAAAAACTCCACTGAAAGCTGGCAAAACCACTTGAAAGAAACTGAAGATAGACTTTCAAATCTTGAAGACAGGTTTGCAGCTTGCAATTGCAAAAGGAAAGATCTCTTAAAAATAACAAGGAAGCAGAAAATAACAATTCGACGGCCGCAAGATGACACAAAGAAAAATAACAAGAATAACAGGTGTCAGTGAAAAAGCAGGGGTCAACACAAATGACATTAAAGATTTATTTACAAAGTAATAGCAGAAAACTTCCCGAGCATGGGAAAGGGATGTGACATTCAGATAAGTGAGGCATATAAAACTCCAGCTAGCCATAACCAAAATAAATCTATACCCAGACATATAATAATCAAGATCCCAGAAATTTAACACAAGAGCAGAACATAAAAGCTGATAGAGAAAAGAAACAAATCACCTATAAAGGAAAACCCATCAGAATCACGACAGACTTTTCAACACAAACCATCAAGTCAAGAAGAGACTGAAGTGAAGTATTTCAAGTGCTGAAAGAAAATAAATTCCAATACCCTACAAAACTATCTTTCAAAATTAATGGAGAAACAAGATACTTCCATGACAAAGAACAACTGAAGGAATTCATGACCATCAAACCAACCCTACAAAGAATACTGAAGGATATTCTAGAGAGAAATAAAAACGACCACAGTTCCAGAAATAGCAGCAGAGGGGGATCACCAAGCAGGGCAGACAACTGAATGTAGGGGAAAAGTCAGGAGCCACTGGCAGAAAAATAGCATGCCAGAGATGAACCAATGCATGTTGGCCATAACCATTAATGTCAATGACCTCAATTCACCAGTAAAAAGAAACACAGGCAGAGTGTATTAGGAGATAGGACCATCAATATACTTTATACAAGAAACAAATTTAACTCGAAAGAAAATTCATAGACTAAAAGTCAAAGGAGAGAGAAAAATGTTCTATGTGACAGGGAACCAGAAAAAAGTAGGGGTAGCTTGCCCATCAGCTGCAGAATGGATAAGAAAGACATGGCATTTTTATACAATGGAAAGCTAATCAGCTATAGAGAAAGATAACTTCAAGGCTCTTGTAGGTAAATGGATACAACTTGAGATCATGCTCATGGATAAAATGGTTCAGTCATATGCGTGAACATCATGTTGTCTCCCTAGTATAAAAAACTAAAGGAGTTCGTGGGATCCAAAATGCACAATAGATATTGTGAAAGTGAAAGGTGAGGAAATGTCTAGAAAGGGAAGGCAGTGACCATTGTTAATCTATTATCATGATTTGAATCCAGTATTGTTTTCATTGTTCTGTTTAGTTTAGTTTTATTCTGTTTTGTTTTGTTTGATTTTATTTTATTTGATGGCATGAACAGTTATTTCAAAGATAACAAAATATATTACGGTAGCCATTATTGATTTCCTATTATTTGTTTTGAAGCCCTGTATTGCTTTCATTGTTTGGTTTTTATTGATTTTATTCTATTTTGATTTGTTTGATTGTATTATGTCTGATGGTATAGGAAGCTACTTTGAAGATAGCAAGAAGCATTTTGGTAGCCACTGTTGTTTTCCTATTATCTTGTTTTGAAATCCTGTATTGCTTTCATTATTTTGTTTTGATTGGTTATATTCTGTCCTGTTTTGTTTGATTTTATTATGCCTGATGGTATGTGCAATTATTTTGAAGATAACAAGAGGCACTGTGGTAGCCATTATTGATTTCCTTTTATCTTGTTTTGCAGTCCTGTACCACATTCATTGTTTTGTTTTGATTGACTCTATTCTGTTTTATTTTGGTTGGTTTTATTCTGTTCAAAAAAATATGATTACATAACACATATGACATTGCCTTTATAAATTGAATCTCTTATTGAAATCATCCTTAATTTTTTATTTTATGTTAGGACATAACGTAAGTTTCTAAGTAGAAAGCATAGTATTTTCATTTATTTATTCATTTACTCAACAGAGAGATGAAAAAACTAATTTGTTCAAGACCTAACTTTAATCAGGCAATGTGAATAATATTTAACATGCATTGTATAATTTAATGTTCTCAATAGCCCAGGAAAGGAAGTGCTGCAATACCCATTTTATGACTGAAGAAACTAAAGTTCAGAAAACTTATATCACTCAGAGTACAGTTGGGACTTGAACTCATTTACCTAATTTTATATTATGATTCTCACCACTATATTGATACAGTCTGCATCAGTCACTAATGAATCATTTGTTTGGTACTGAATTCTAACTTAAAAGATGATATAAATTCAGTATCAAAACTAGAACCTGTTGACTTTTACGGAGTTTACACTCCACTAACCTAACTAGAGTTATGCCAGGTATATCTTGGAATTCAGTGACTAGATAACAATAAATTCAAATACAAAATTACCCTGTAGATATGTACTGCATGCCAAATCAATATCAGATGCATGCCAAATATTATATGTGACAAAGTAAAATCAAACCATTTATAAAACTGAACAGTGTTATTCATTAAAATCTGAGACACAGGTAAAATAGAGGCAAAAATAATGTGTAATAATTTTCTAACTCTTTTCTCCAGGCTACTAAAGAATTTCTATTTGACCTAATATCAGACAGCTTTCCTTTTTATTTCTGTTTCAGATTTAATGCACTTATTCTAAAGACCAGTAGCTGATTCCTTACCATTAATGCTACAGAATTAAGATAAATCTGCACTTGCATAAAAGCATTACTGTTTTGTACCACATCACATATATTTATACACCATTTAGACCAACAAAGGATATAGAATGGTTTATGGGATACATAAAATACAAATTAGTATAATTTAAAAGTTGGTTGAAAAGAAAAAATAAAATTAAAGATAAAGCAAGCTAGCTATACTTCACTGCAGTGGCCACAAATTTGGCTCTTTTCTTTTTAGTAGCCAACCTGAAATAAGAAAACCCATCACTTATAGAATTTACAGTTTCAAAGGGAATGTTTTCCACTGCTGAAAAGAAATACAATTATCCTTGATAGTAAGATGCTTTAATTTTGCCAGAATTTCTTTTGAAAAATGTTAGAACATAAATATTCTTCATTCATATAATATGCACAGCAATCTTCTTGCATATCTGGTTTTTGCCATTCCAGGAATAAAAGCAAAAGTATTGAGTTATATGTTTACAATCTTCTGGATCCCCACTGTTCACACACACACACCACCCACTAAGAGAGCAGATTCTCTCTCTTCTATTGTAGGCTAAAAGTACCAGAGGAGCAGGATTCTGAAAACAGGTCCCTGAAGCTAACTTCATCTATTTAATAAAAGTTCAGACGAGAGAACAAGGGGAAGACATTTCAGAAGCCAATATGTCCTGAGCTTCCTGGGATTGTACAGTGTAATGGGAGAGAGAAATTTCCCAGCTGCTATATATGGGTGATTGGGAAAATGAGAAAATGAGGGAGAAATACTTATGAAAGCTTTATTCTGTTACGTAATTATTTCTCTTTGGCTATTCAGTATGAAAAGGTAGTAAAGATTTACATTTCCATTTAGTTATTTTGGATAATATTTTGTTGTTTCTTTAAATGTAAAATGCTACCAAAACAGGGCCACGAAATGGCTAGCTTTATGCCACTTACATTCTAACGTCCTCAGTATAGAATAATGGCATCCCAGAGCCGCCTGTGGTTCCAGCCATCTGCACACTGTCTCACAGTGGACAAGAAGGGACTTCTCCATCTGTCCAGAATGCACTTATGCAAAACTAAGATTTTTTAATTTTTTTAAACCCCAGAAATTTTCTGTCAGAAACCACAAAAAACATAATCAGGAAACTTGAAACCAAAAAAGCACTTTCACCAAATATAATATTTGCGACGCCACAAAACTCTGTGGAGATCCCAAATTTCTCAGTGATCGCACACCGGTTAAATAGTAGTTACCAGTCTTCACAAACTCAAATAAAATTTGCATTATTTTTATCTTTTGGTTATCAAAATGCAGATATGTACATAGTTAGCAACACTCGTTTAACGGAAAAAGGAGTCATATGTAAGACAACTGACCAACTCCCCATCCTTCCTTTCCTCTTCCTCACCTCATTCTCTTTTGACAAAAATACAAGCACTCTGAGCCCAAAGCAGCAATAGTTGTTCAGGGACCGCATCCCCATATAGGGCTCCTCTGTGAGGAAGCAGATGTGTCATCAATCAGGTGCGCGGTGAGGACCCTCCCTAAAGGGTATCAAAAATAAAATTGAGGGAGGACAGCAAAACTTTCTCAGCCATGCAGGTGGAAGTCACAGGCCTTTGCAGTTGACCTTTAAATTAATGTGGCCTCCTAGGTAATACTCCGGGCAACAAAGGGATTTAAATCATAGACAAAATTGAAATAATATCACCTGACATGCAAGCACTTAGAAATTGTAATGTACAATACAAGTATATGGTAAGAGTATAACTAAATTCAGAATTCAAAAATCACATATAAATTGTGGGTAGTGTTAGACCTGATTCTGAATATCTAAATTGCCGTGCACTGTGGGAAAGATGATTCTAAAAATATACAACTTACTTGCAGACTCTGAACTAAAGTATAAAGGGTTCTTACTTTTTTTATAACCAGACATAGAATTTCACTTTATTTACTTATGTTCAATCCTATTTGCCAGTATTTGAAATTCTCCTGAGCAGAAGTCTTTCCTTGCACAACTCTCACACAAGTATCAGGTTCCACACCCACGTCCTTCTCTTTCTGTCCTTCCAACACACCTCCCTTCCCACCCTCTCTGCAAATGGTAAAACAGGCCATTCTGTGCTCCTTTACCTAAAATCTGCCTTCAATACTTGTTTGAACCAAGTCAAAAGCCTCGTTAAACATCAGCTAACACACTGAGACAAAAGATCCCTGAGCGAAATGAACAAAAGGGAAAGGAAAGCAGAGCATTGGCTAACATCTGCCTAAAGGGAAAGAAAGAAAACTAAACTTCTAGTTTAAATCAAATGGCCTTGGTATATGTTCTGAGTACTGTAATGCTAAGTGAAATATGAGTTTCTGTTATACCTATGACTTTTATACTGAAAATGATAAATGTAGAAAATTGTGAGAGACAATTTTAGCAACTCTCCTTGAATGCAGAACAATTGCTGCAACTTTGATTATATTGAGACTTATTTCCTTGTACTGATAAATACAGAGGTGACTAAGGTATTTCTTTCTCTCTTCAGCTGGCTCTAAGCATTGCAAATAAGGCTGGCCGAGGTACTGGTATGTAATCTCTAAAGCCATCAGACAGTCTCCTGTTTCCTCATATAAAGCTGTCTGTAAAATATATAAAGCACAGAGAGATGGTAGAGCCAGTGAGCTCCAGGAATGTCAACTGGGTATGAGACTCGAGAAAGAGGCTATGAGTCCCCCAGGCACAAAGTTTACATATCAGAAACTGAAGTAGTAGCCTCCAAAAACAATTCAGTTACTACCTTGATTGAATCATGCAAATTGATCCTTCTGCATATCTTTATCTCTGCATTTTGCAGAGATACCTTTTTTACTATCTGGCTAGCCAGCTCAAGTTACTCACATAGTTCCCACCATCCTCACTATCACTCATCCTTGAGCCACCCCCTTCTTCACGAGATAATAAATTCTGGGAGAAGCTGAGGATCAAGGTCTTTGGTCCGCACATCCTCGTGAGGATTGGACTCAGGACCCCTTGGCTGCCCTTAACTTTGAATACGTCTTGGTGTCTTTACTCTCACTGTGGGTTGCATTGGAAGTGGTAGATTGGAATTAACTTGCCAGGATTCCAAAAACATCTCAATGGGATTATGAATATAACTTCTTGGATTGTAAGAAAGACTGGAAAAGGGACTACAATACTTGGATTACCGTACTCAGTAATTGGGATTACAATAGAAAATAGTACCCATTACTTAATGATTACATGACTGATATTAATGACCCTGAGGCCACAGGGATTATATGAGTTTCAAGCAATATTAATCTCAAAGCAAACCATAAATTCCTTTTTAGTCACTCAAATCTGATCAAAAGCATAGAAAAGCATATGTGGTCCTCACAAAATTTAAGTATTTGGTCAGATTTCATTCTCAAACCTCCACCCTACCAACCTTTCTTTAGATTAATATTCTGATCTGCAACAGGAAGCCTATTAGCTAAATTACCATGGCAAGCAGACAGTATTACCAAATAGCAGTTCATATCAGTGTTGTAAAATATAGAAAATCTTTTATGAAATGGAATATACAATAGATATCTGTAAGAGTCATGCTTGCTTTAGAAACATGCCCTAAGATTCTTAGGGCTACAGTATAACGGTCAGTTACCTTTTTACAAGGAAAGAGTAATTGTCCAAAATATTAAAATGTTCCTGTGCAATACTAGCGATGATCATTTGATCCAGTATGACCCAGACAACTGTTGCATTGTAACAGCGGCATTCGAATGATTCTTCCCTCTAGGATGTTAGTCAAATAACAATCTGATTACTAATTCAAATAAAAATATGGGGAGGGAGCCTCAAGTAGCCATAAAAATTGTTTATAGCAACTATGGTTATTCAAGTTATTTCTAGAGGAAGCCTATTCCCTGGGCCAATGTCTGTAGCTTTTTTTATTACTACATAGCTCAAAAGTGCCTTTCATGCTCAGCAGGCACATAATAGGCAAAGAACTGATAAACTGAGAGGCTATCATGCGAATATAAATCAAAAATTCTATAAAATTTGGCTTATATACCCAAATATGTCAAAAACAAGATATACGATATCACTTACTACCAGCAAAAAAGAATTTTAAAAGCATCATATTTTAATTCTGATTTTTGCCCTTGTAGATTCTCCCCCACCAAACTGATCTACTTATGTACACTTTCTCCCCAAACATACATTTTATGAGACTCTAGCCCTTCAACATGAAAGACAACTCATAGCAAGTTTCAGCAAACCTCATCAATTTGTTCAGTAAAAAAACATAATCAATTAAAATTTCATCTTTAAAAACAAATCTAACTCTTAACTGTAGGTTAATGATGCTTAAAGGAATGGCTTTGCAGCTTGACCACCAGAGGAGACATCTCCGCTAGCTGCAATACAAGGAGAAACTGACGAGAAAAAAAATCTAGAAACCTCCGTGTTAGGAGAGGAAGTATAAGGAACACCACAGGAAGAACCATTTATAATCATTTTCTGCTTCACATAATTTAAAGCTGTGCTCCAGGTGCCAAATAATGGCAGGGGATATACCTCCTAGCTGGCAAGGATTGAGATAACCAGCTCTAATATAACCAACATAGACTAATTATTCTCATAAATATTCTTCACAGGGTTAATATAAAACATCAGCACTCTGGTGCTAACAGCAGCAGACCAGAAGTAGTAGAAAATTTAGAACCAGCACTTTCCTTAAACTTAAAGTAGCATATCATAGCAATATATAGAGAGAAAAATTACAAGCAGAACTAGACAGAACCATTATGGCAAAGTTTCAGAATCTAAAAATAGGAAGAAGTATTTTCAGATTATAATAACGTGGATTCTAAATGATGAAGTTGTCTAACAACAATACCTAAGACTTTTAAACACTTACATTAATCCCATTGTCCAAACTAATCCCTCAACAATCTGTGTAGACAGAATTATTTCCTTATTTTACAGGCAATGAAATAGGGAGTTTCAGGGTGACCTTAACATGACAAATAGTTTAGTGAAAGGACTGCAAATCTTGGTTTCCATTTCAGAATTCTTTCCATATATCAAGCAGCATAAATATAAATATAGATATAAACAATAAATATAAATAACACATAAATGAAAACAGTAAATATAAATAACAATGTGTAAATGAAAAAGCAATACATTAACAGTTTAAAATACTACCTCAAAAGTACCTTTGTAAAATAAAAGCAGAATATATATATTTTTTAATTTTAAAGAGAAAATTAAAAATAACAATAAAATAGAGTTTCAAGACAGGCTAGTAGGAGAGTAACAATAATTAACACATTGTGTATTGTTGCATTCATAATAGTTATTCAGAGTACAAAATATAGGTATGAAATATTGCCCAAACAATATTAGCACAAGCCTTTCTTTTCAATTAACTAAGAGATACTAGCTATATAACTATCTTAACAATCTTGTGTATATATATATTTTTTTCCTTTTCCCTTCCTTTCTTTCCCCATTATCCCATCACAATTTTTCTTTTCATTTGGACAGTTTCTTCCCTATCCCCAATATCTATTTTAAACTTTGAGTCTTATTCACTCATTCAGTTTCCCACATTAGTGAGATAATGCAATGTGTACACATGTGGGTCTAATTTATTTCACTTATGAGTGTGGTCTCAAGTTGTATCTATTTACCCATAAAAGTCTCAAGTTTATCCTTCTTTATGGCTGAGTATATCCCATTATATAAAAAAAACTCATTTTTTGTTATAAATTCCTCAGGTGATGGGCATTTGGGTTGTTTCCAAGATTTAGCTATTAGAAATTGTGCTGCTATAAAACATGGGTGCACATATATCACTGTGGTATGATGTTTTTAATTTTTCTGGGAAGGCACACAGAAGGGGAATAGCTGGATCGAATTGAACGCTTAATCTAAGTTTTTTGAGGAATCTTCACACTGATTTTCACAGTGGTTGCACAGTCTATACTCTCACCAACAGTGGAGGAGTGTTCCTTTCTCCCAAGTCCTGCCAGCATTTGTTATTGGTTGATTACTTGATAATAGGCATTCTTTCTGGAGTAAGATGGACTCTCAGTGCTGTTTTAATTTGCATCTCTTGAATGACCAGTCATATTGAACATTTTGTCATGTATTTACTTGCCATTTCTATTTCTTCATCTGAGAAGTGTGTATGCATCTCAGATGCCAATTTTTTGATTCGGTATTTGAATTTGGAGGGCCTAAAGCATAATATATTTAAAGAATGATAGTTGAAATTTTAAAATTTAAAAAAGTTTTCAGACTATTAATGTGATCAAAAAGAAATGTCAGAAAACTATCTAAAGATATACAACAACATTAACTAAAAACAACTGATTATTCAAAATGGAAATAAAATATATCATAAGAAGAGATAAATTTCAAACTTAATTTGAATCTAGAAAAGTATGGTTATATATTTATAGTTATAATACATTTGATTATGAGACTTCTCAAGGGAACATCTAAAATAAAATATTAAATGATATTTTTTCAACATTTGGGTTTTATAGATACAATCTTTAGTAATAGAGTATTGTCCTCATCATCTTGAAAAAATTATCCTACAAGCTATAAAACCTTATATTTTATTATGAATGTGCAAAATCAATAGTGACAGATAAGAACCATTATGTTTAAATTTTAAAATCATTATTAATTTCACGTAACTTCAGCAACATTTTTCATTAGGTGCATCAAGACAGAATTACCACAGGAAGTTCTCTGCATGCTGATCAAATTCTTAAATCATATTATTGATAATCAAATAAAATTCATTGTTCTTGGCTAAGGCATTGAAGGCCCTCTGTGTTCTGACTCATCCTAACTTTCTCAACACTATTTCCCATTTGGTGACACAAACATGCTAAACATTTTATGCTTTCCCACTTTTACATTTTCTCCCCCTAATTTTTTTCCCATTGAAATATCTTCCATTTCCCCTTGTTAAAATGCCTCACGTTTAGTCTTCAGGGATTGGAATGTAATTCAATGTTAGAGCATGTGCTTAGGATGCACAAAGTCGTGTGTTCAGCCCCAAAATAAAACAAAACAAGAACCATATCAAACAAAGCAAAATAAAACACACCTGAACTCCATCTTACATTTTGTTTCATTAGTGATTGATTTCCTGATCTTCTCAACTGTAGATCTCTTCCTCTATTAGGGTGCCTATTAGTTTGTCTTATGTTCCAATAATTGTCATAATTCCCAAATATTTATAAATATCATAGTACCAGAGGTTATCTCAAACTTCAATATTTCAGATGAAATTCTTTTAGCACCTTAGATTAAGTGTGTAATCATGAATTTATTCTGCATGTACTACACAGTCCAAAAAGTGGAAGAATTTTTTTATTTTTATCCTATTTAACAATCTTCTAAATCAAACTCAAATACATAAGCCGAAACTTTCAAGATGCCAATCATTTTAATTCTGTTGTATTTGTCATTTATAGCTATTTTTCCCCATATCTAATAATCTATTTTGTTACCCACAAATCTATTTTCTGTGCCACTAGAAAGTGTGAAAAGTAATTCTCACATAATTTTAACAAATTTATTTTTGAATTTTTTTACAAATAACTAAAGAAGAAAAAGAAATAAGATTTAAACATACTTATTTGGATTACAAGAATAATAAAAGTGGAATTTATTCCAGATATTAAATCTTGCCTCCCTAAAAATGGGCATCCTATCACTACTATGGAATGAATACTTAAGAAGATGACCCTGAGATCATATCCCTTCCCTGGGTTACCAAATGATTATTTCTCAGATGGGAAACTTTTCAGTTGTAATAAATAGTACAATTATAAGCCACATAATCTTTTAACCACAAAATTATGTACAAAAAAATAAGTAACTCTAGTGCATGTATACAATTTTTATAGGCAGTTATAATACTCTCAACACTACTTAACTAAAGTGGTGCTAATAGTAATAGTGGAATATAACATCTTTTAAATTACTATGAAGGTGTAATTTCATTCTCTTGTAACAAACTAAATCATGCAGGCTAAATTTAAAACAACTTAGAAAAGAACTTTAAAGGTAAATTATGGGGAAATTTACAACTAAATTAAAACTGTCAATTAAGTTTTGCTGTCCCATCCTAAACTGTGAGAGCTCATCTAAGAACTTGACACTGGGCTACTAAGTACTTGTTTCAGATATAAAGTATTGATATAAACTACTTCTAGGCCAAAGTAAAAACTAAAAATAATGTTTAAAATTTAAAGAAAAAATAAATATGCATATTTATAGCCTTTAGGATTGTTGCTATACAATGCCCACTCTCTTATTTGCAGTTTCATTTTCCAAGGTTTCAGTTATCCATGGTCAACCACATTCTGAAAACATTAAGCGGAAAACATTAGGAATAAACAACTCAAAAATTCTAAATTGCGTGACATTCTAAACAGCATGAGAAAATTTCCTGCCATCCAGCTACATCCTGCCATGATGGGGATAATCGTTTTGTGGAGGGCATGCATACTGGGTACACCGACTTTCCACCTGTTAGTCAGTAGCTGACGTGGTTATCTGATCAAATGTTACAGTAGTGCAGTGCTTATGTTCAAGCAACCTTTGTTTTACTTGGTAACAGTCCCAGGACATAATAGATTTGAAGATGGCAATTAAAATATGTCAATGAGAAGCCACATAAAGTGGTTTTTTTAAATGAAAAGATAAAAGTTCTTGACTTAATAAGGAAAAGAGAAAAATCATACTGAGGTGTGTTTGCTCAAATCTACAGTAAGTTACTGTTGTTAATCTCTTACTGTGCCTAATTTATAAATGAAACTTTATCACAGGTATTTATGTAAAGAAAAGAAGAAAGAGTTGTCACTATCTATAGTTCAAGATATCCATTCAGTGTATTTGAACATATACCCTGGCAGATAAATGTCTGTCTACTCTGTTGACTTTGCTCCCAGTATGAATTGTGGGACTTTGGATGGATGATCCCAGTGATTGGTGAATGCTTCCATCTCTACTAAGGTGACCAAATTAAGCAAAATCCTCAAGTTGTTCATGTATGAATTAAAGTCTGAGACAAGCTTAAATAATGGAACAAAATGGGAAGAGGAACTGGGGAGAGAGGAAGGGGAAAGGGAGGAAAAAAAGAAAAAAAGAAGAAAAGAATGGAAACAAAACTTTTGTAAATATGGAGGGGAAATGGGGTTGAAGGTAGGGGAGGGGAATGGGAGAAAAGAAAGATCAAGATATATCATATACAGATGCAAACACAATATGATGAATGTTAACATTACATATGTATAAAATGTACCAATAAAATTAATTTTAAAAAATGAAACAAGAAATCTAATGAAATAAGTCTTAAATGCATTGCCTTATTAGATAGCATAGTACAGTAACATGCATCACCTTTTCCTTCAAACTAAAAGGAAATTTTTGTTTTGTTTTGTTTCGTTTTTATCTTCTATGTATGCCTATAGAGTAATCAATACTGCAAATAAATTAAAGCACTTTCTTATTCAGGGAAAAATGTAAATGGATATCAGCAAGATAATTGGTGTTCAGAAAGTTAGAAATCAATGTTCATAATTTTAATCTTTCCTTTTCCAGGTAACATATATACAGAGTGAGATACCTAAGAATTACAATTCAAATTTTATTCTTTTATAAAACAAGAATACAGTAGCTATCATCATAAAATTTCTTTTATTAAATGAATCACATATCTAATTTGCTAATATCCCTTTCAGGTTTAAACAGGACACTTTACAAACTAGTACCAGGAAATAAGCTAGTACCATGCTATTTTTATTAATGAATAAGCATGTGTAAATCTCTTTGTGTAATTTGTATTTTTAAGCCCCTAAAACAAATCTAAGAAACAATAACAAATGGTTATTATATAAATCATGCATAATGGTATGCTTTTTCAATTATTATAATTAAAACAGTACCTTTTAATACCTATAAATTATAATTAATTTTAAAATTTAACATAGTATTAAAAATTTTAGGAAGGCCAGCAACTCCTCCCTCCCTTTGCAGGGCCTAGATGGCCAGCAGAAGTGCCACCAACACAGTAAGGCCAGGGCTGGGGCACACATGCTAGGCAGGCTGGAGTGGTGGAATAGAAAAGTTCAAAATAGTGATGATAATACAAGCCAGCACTTGGTAACTTAGGTGAACCACCATTGTGCTTGGGTACACAGAGAAGTGGAATAGAAGTGAGTGAGTAGGGCTGCCTTTTTCTTTTTCTTTTCTTTTTTTTTTTTTTTTTTTTTTCTAAAGGGCTTGGGGAGAACTCCAGCAACGGAAGACTAGTCCCATTTCCCAAATCCACGGACCAAGATCAGACCCATACCCAGCACAAATCCACCTGCAAACTTGGCTAGAGTACACATTTCTGGGATCAGACTCTGACCTACCACAGAACTGCAGACACCAGAGGAATTTTACTATTTTTATTTTTCTCTGTTTGTCTGATTGATTTTCCTCTTTCTATTTGGGTTAGGCTTGTGTGTGTTTTTAAACTCTATTCTGTTTTATCTCTCTTACTTTTTTTTTTCTGTGTGTGTGGTTATTTTTTTCTGTCTTTTCTATTTTTTCTCTTTTTCTTTCACAATTTAGATGTATTTTCTTTTCATTTTCTTCTACTCATCCTCTTGCTCTCTTTCATCAGTTATCTTGCTTGACTTTATAGTACTTTCATGTGAATAAATATTGTCTCTTTCTGGTTCACTTAAATACTCCTAGGCTTTCTCTTCCATTCCCTCCCTCTTGTGCCCTACAATTACCTAAAACTTGAATGATCACCACTTGCCCTTCAGTCCTGCTCCTGCTATACTTAACCACATTCATTTTTCCATCCTTCCCACTAACTCTCTTAAACCTCATACACACAGCAGGGCAAAATCACTATAATAAGGGGGAATTATTGCATATAATTTCCTGGTAAAAGTTGGATTTTATTATACAATTGTAGAACTTGCTACTATGGTTAAAGGTATCAGGCTAATAGTTACCACAGTTTGTCAGTAGCCACACAGTGCTTGAAACTATTATTATTGCTAATTGTACTACTCTAACCAGGATGTCATACCCATTACAATCATTTTTTCTCCCTGTATGAAAACACTGCAGTTGTAAAGGGTCATAACCATTACCATAGTCCAGTACCAAATGAATGGGCCCTGATTCAAATAGATAGCAATTTCTCATTCTTAATATTTTGGGAACGTAGGTTCTTGGGATAGACATAAAGATCAGGAACCATCTACATCTAGAAGACTTCCTGAGGAACAGACATCCTAGGGAAGCCTCAATATGAACAATAAAGCTATTGAACATAAGAAATGTGCAAACATCAACACAGAAAACAAAATAAAATAAAAAATAAAAAATGGAAAATGACAAGAAGCAAAATGCAACCTGAAATGCCCAGGCAACCCAGGACAAGTCCAGAACACAATGAGATAGAGGAAATGAAAAGACAACCACTGGAAATTTCTGAAATAATAACAGCAGAGGTGAAAAAAAAAATGGAAAAGGCTACATAAAAAATAATCACTAAGGTACAAAAAGAAATGATGATCAAAATGAAAGATATTAAAGCAGACACAGACTGAAAAAAAATAGGTGCTCAGCAAAACAAAACAAACTATGAATGCCCAATACAGAAAAGAAATAGAAACAATAAAACAGATCCAAACAGAAATTCAGGAGATTAAAAACTCCATTGAAAGTATATGCAATGGATTGAATGAAGGTGAGGATAGAATATCAGATCCAAAAGACAGAATTGCAACTAACAACCAGAAAAAGAAAGATGTCTTAAAAACAGCAAGAGATCACAAAAAAATCAATATAACAGCTATAAGATGAAGCAAAGAACTACAACATAAGATTGACTGGAGTCAGTGAGAAAGCTGAAGACAGCACAAAGCCATTAAAAAAAAAAAAAAAAAAAACACCTCTTCACCGAAATAATGGCCAAAAACTTCCCAAACACAGATAAAGAATTTCACAGACAAACAAATGAAACATATAGAACTCCAAATAACCATGACCAAAATAAACCTACACCAAAGCATAAAATAATCAAGATTCCAGAAATTCAGAGCAAGGAAAAAAATACTAAAAGTAGGTAGAGAGAAGAAACAAATCACCCATCAGAATCATAGCAGACTTTCAACACAAACACTCAAATCAAGGTGAGCTTAGGCTGAAGTATTTCAAGCCCTAAAAGAAAACAATCTTCAATTAAGATTGAAGTACCCCACAAAAATATCTTTCAAAATCAATGAAGAAATAAAATACTTCTATGACAAATAGCAATTAAAGAAATTCAACACCAGCAAACCAGCTCTTCAGAATGCTCTGAAGGATATATTAGAAAAAGAAAATGAAGACCTCAAACACAAGAACACCAATAGCAAGAATCAACCAGACAAGGCAAGCAAATAGAGGATAAAGACACAGAACTATAATAGGAAAATAGGATGAAAAAAGATAATACATTATATATCAGTTATAACCATCAATGTAAATTATCTAAATTCACCAGTCCAAAAAAATTAGACTGGCAGAATGGATCCAGAAGCAAGATCTAACAATATGCTCCATTCAAGAAACACATTTAACCCAAAAAGAAATTCATAGACTAAAAGTGAAAGGATGGGAATATATAAATATACTCCATGACACAGGAACACAGAAAAAGCATGAGTAGCTATTCCATTTGCAATGTAAATTTTAAGCCAAAACTGATCAAAAGAGACAAGGTCACTACATACTTGATAAGGGAAAAATTCCAAGAAGAAGACATAAGAATCATATAATATATAATATATATGCACCCAACTACATAAAACAAATATTAGCAGACATGAAAAATCAAATAAGCACTAGCACAATTATAGTGGGAGATCCTAATGTCCCACTTTCACAAATACATAGATCAACTAGACAAAGAATCAACAAAGAAATATCAGAATTAAACCAAGCCTGTGAACAAATGGATTTGTTAAATGTCTACAGTGTTCCACCCAAAACATCAGAATACATATTCCACAGCTACACATAGGACATTCTCTAAAATGGACCACATATCAGCCTATGAAACATGCTTAAGAGGAAATTAAAGATGAAATGAAACAGTATCTACAATTAAAAATGCCACTGCAATATACTAGAACTTACGGGACATAATGAAAGCAGTCCTATGAGGGAAATTTATAGCAATGAATTCTCACATTAGGAAAACAAACAGAGCTCAAATAAACAACCTAATTTTGAACCTCAAATTTCTAGAAAAAGAAGGACAAATCGAACCAAAACCTTGTTCTAGGTAGAAAATTATAAAGAGAGCAGAAATTAATTCAATGGAGACTAAGAAAACAATACAAAGAATCAATGAAGTAAAAAGTTGGTTCTTTGAAAAAATAAATAAAATTTATAAACCCTTAGCCAACCTCAACAAAAATGACAAATAAAAAATTCAAATTCAAGCAGTTAGGAATGAAAAGAGGGAAATCACAATGGATCCTACAGAAAATCCAGAAGATCATCAATACCTACTTTGAGAACACGTATTCTAATAAAATGGAAAACATAAAAAGAAGGGACAGAGTCTTAGATAAGTACAAATTGTCACAATTGAATCAAGAAAACGTGACACTTCTAAATAACTAGATATAAATTAATGAGATTGATAATGCAATTAAGAACTTCCCAACACGACCCTGCCTCAAAAAAATCAGGGCCGGGAGTTTGGCTCAGTGCCTTAAGCGCCTGCCCTGGCAGGCGCGAGGTCATGAGTTCAAACTCTGGTGCCGGAAAAAAAAAAAAAAAAAGAACTTCCCAAAAAAGAAAATCCCACCTCCTGATGAATTTGATGCTGAATTCTACCAGAAATTTAGAGAAGAAATAATACCACTAATGTTGAAATTCTTTAAGGAAACTGAAAGGGAAACAATGCTTCCAAACTCATTACTGGAGGCAAGTATTACCCTAATTCCAAAACCAGAGAAGAACCCATTCAAAAAAGAGAACTACAGGCCAATTTCCCTAATGACCCTAAGTGCAAAAAGCCTCAATACAATACTGGCAAACAGAATGCAGCAAATCATCAAGAAGATTACATCCCTGACCAAGTAGGATTTACCCAAGGATGTAGGCATGTTACAACATATGCAAATCAATAAATGTAATATACCATATTAACGAAGTCAAAGACAAAAATCACATCATATTAATAGATACAAAAAAAAGCATTTGACAAAGTCCAACACCCATTCATGACTACAGAAAATTAGAATACATGGTCTTTACCTCAATCTGATAAAAGTCATCTATGACAAACCTACAGTTAACATCATACTAAATGGTCAAAAAGTAAAGCTTTCACTCTAAAATCAGGAACAACAGAAGGAGGTTCACTATCACCACTCCTATTCAATATAGTTCTAGAAACACTAGTCGGAAAAATTAGACAAGAGAAAAAAATAAATGGAATAAGGATAGGAAAGGAAGAAATTAAACTATCATTATTCACAGATGACATGATATTCTACATACAAGACCTCAAAAACTCCACCAAAAGACTTCTAGATTTAATAAGATATATAGCTGGATACAAAGTCAACACTCAAAGATCAATAGCACTCCAGTACACAAGCAACAAACTCACAGAGACAGAAAATAGGGAAACTACACACTTCACAATAGCTTCCTAAAAGATGAAATACTTAGGAATCAATCTAATGAAGGATGTAAAAGATCTGTACAGTGAAAATTACAGTACCCTGTAAAAGGAGATTGAAGAGGATACCAGAAATGGAAAGATATTCATTTTTCTTGAATAGACAGGACCAATATAGTGAAAATGACCATACTTCCAAAACTGTCATACAGATTTAATGCAATCTCAACAAAATATCATTAGCACACCTCACAGAACTAGAAAAAACATTATTGATATTCATTTGAAAACAGAAGAGACCTAGAATAACAAATGCAATTCTGGGCAACAAAGGCAAGGCAGGGGGCATCAAAATGCTTAACTTAAAATTATACTACAAAGCTATTATAATAAAATCAGCATGGTACTGACAAAAAAAAATAAACCTGAGGATCAGAGGAACACAATAGAAGATTTGGACACAACTCCAAACACATTCAGCCACCTTATCTTTGAAAAAGGGGTCAAACATGTACACTGGAAGAAAGACTCTTTAATAAATGGTACTGGAAAAACTTGCTTTCCACACGCCAAAGACTAAAACTAGATGCATGTATATCACCATGCACTAAACTAAAGTCAAAATGGATCAAAGATCTAAATATTAAAATGAAGACACTAAACCAATGGGAAGAGAAAATAGGGAGAAGTTTTGAAGGCACAGATGTAGGCAGAGATTTAAAGAATAAAATCCAGACTACACAGGAAATACTACGAAGAATCAACAAATGGGGTCTTATATTATTAAAAAGCTTTTGCACAACAAAAGTAATCATCAACAGAGTGAAAAGACAACCCACAAAGTGGGAAAAAATTATAGCCAGTTGTCCCTCAAAGGACTTATATCTAGAACATATAAAGCATCCAAAATATCAGACACCCCAAATTCAATATCTAATCCAAAACTGAGCATCTGAAATGAATATGCACTTTCAGATGAAGAAATACAAAGGGCAAATAAATACATTAAAAACATGTTCAACATCATTGGTTATTTGTGAGATGCAAATTAAAATAACTTTGAGATTCTATCTCACTCCAGAAAGAATGACCATCATCAAGAAATCAACCAATAACAAATGCTGGTAGAGGTGTGGGGGGAAAGGAACGCTTCTCCACTGGTGGTGGTAGTGTAGACTGGTATAACTACTATGGAAATCAATGTGGAGATTCCTCAAAATGCTAGGACTAGAGTCCCATTCAACCCAGCTATTCCCCTTCTGGGTATCTTCCCAGAATTAAAGACATCATACCACAGCAATTTATGTGCACCCATGTTTATAGAAATACAATTTCTAATAGCTAAATCTTGGAAACAACCCAAATGCCATTAACTGAGGAATGGGTTAAAAAAAATTGTGCTATTTTTATACAAGGGAGTACTACTCAGACATAAAGATAAATTCGAGACTTTTATAAGTAAATGGATGCAACTCGAGACCATATTCATGAGTGAAATAAATCAGACTCACATGTGAAAACATCATATTGTCTCCCTAGTGTGAGAAATTGAAATTGTAAATAACATCCAAAATGTACAATAGATATTGTAAAATGGGAAGAAAGTGTTCAAAATGAAATAAAACCTAGGAAGGGGAAAAGGAGAAAACAAGAAAGAGAAAGAATATATATATATATATATATATATATATATATATAATAGTTAAGACAGTTATACTATTACTTTCTCTTAGTTCATTGAAAACAAAGGTTTGTGCTAATACTGTCTGGACAATTTTTAAAGGTGGCATCTTATACTCTGAGTAACTACTTGAAGATAACAATATGCATTGTATTAACTATTGTTACTCTCCTATTAACTTGTTTTGAAATTTTGTTTTATTTTTCTCTTTAAAATAAATAAATAAATAAAAGTGCAGGTAAAGTGAGAGGCATAAGAAAAGTGAATGGCAATCAATCTAAGGAGCAAAAATACAGATCATGCACTAACTACATACACCTATAGAACTGGTCACATTTACAGGTTTATTCTCGAGAAAGGAACAGTTATTTCTCCAGGTGAGAAACAAAACTTCTTTGTGTATACAGAGAATTTAGTGAATCTATATTAGCCTCATCAAAGTAATCTTAAGTGAATCTAGAGATCCACAAAGTAAACACTGACTTTTGTAAACTTCGAACCAGCCCCAGGAACCAGAGAATTAGGTCAGAAAGTGACCAAGATGAGGATTGATAATAAATCAAGCTGATCACCAAACGTAAAGTAAGACCCAAAAAAGGAGGAGATAATGTAGATCTCAAGATCAGTTTATAATAAACAGTGTGTGAATTATCCTGATGGATAATAAGTCCAGACCAGGATAGAAAGATAACTGTGAGAGAACTACATAAGGAACAGAAATGGAAAGAACTTAGTGTCCAATTTGTGACACTTTTTGTACTAAGTAGATAGAAAACTACATGAACACATAAGCAAGCAAACAAAACTTCAAGAAGGACATAACTCTTTTCAGAGAAAAAAAGAATTAATATAAAATATAGTACAGAGAATAATGGCATGGTATCTCATGTTACAGTTTCTAAAGTTAAGTACATGCCTTGAAATATACAGAAAATACCAAGTTAGTCTCTATGTGAATATTATTTGTGTATGATGTGATATGCATTGCAGTAAATGTACTACCAAAGCGAGCACTGTATGATAGGTGTTTTACCTACTGAGCTGAACAGGAAAAAAAAAACAATTAAGGAGGTGTATGAGACAAATACACACATAAATAATACAAAACTGTCATCTATGGTAAGAAACTAGGTGATTATCAAGAATTAATGTAAGTAAACTATTTACAGGTGCAAAGGTAAACATTAAATAATCAAATTAAAATATTAAATTAAATATCAAAAAAAACCTTTGCAAAAATAAGTTAATTCAATTGATAACTGAGTAGAAGCAATTTGTTAGGACACTGGACTTACAAGAGAGATTCTCTGGGTTCAAATCCCAGCTCTGCCTTTCTTAGTTGTGTGATTGTGGAGAGTACACATTTGGTAACAGGAAGAATATTGGGGTCTAACTCAGAGATTTTAGGAAGATTAAATGAGCTAATATGTGCAACACTTAGAATATTTTCTGGCACATAATAATTACTATGTGAATTAGCTCATATTATTATCTTTATTTATCTATTTTATTTGTTTATCCAGAAGTTGACTGTAATTCTTTTTATTATTATCTTTATTTTGTTATTATTATGTTTATTTTTCAGAGCACCAAGTATTGTTATATGATTCTAGGTCAAATAATCTTAAACCGCCTTCTTATTACTAATGAAGTTAATATGTTTCTTCATTGGGAGCTAATGACTCTTTACTCACTTAAAGATTGTCATTTATCAAAGTTAACTACTTTTACTGTTGCTTTTAAGAAAACAACTTCTGTTATAATACAATCAAACAAACCAAAATAGGTTAAAATCACTCAAAACAACAATGAAAGCAATACAGGGTTTCAAAACAAGGTGATTAAAATATCAATAAAGGCTATCTTAATATATTTTGTTATCTTTTGGAATAGCTGTCTATGTCATCATATATAATAAAATTAGACAGGTCGAGATAGAATAAGATCTAACTATACAGCGCATTGAAGACATTACTGGACTCAAATCCTGATGATGGATTATTCAGTTGTCTGCCCCACTCTGTGATATCCCTCTGCCACTGTTTCTGGAGCTGTGGACTTTTTTTATCTCTCTCTAAAATGTCCTTCAGTATTCTTTGTAGGGTTGGCTTGGTTCTCTTAAATTCCTTTAGTTCTTCTTTGTCTTGGAAATATCTTGTTTCTCTGTTGATTTTGAAAGATAGTTTTGCAGGGTACATCAATCTGGGTTGGAAGTTGTTTTCTGTCAGGGCTTGAAATACTTCGCTCCAAGTTCTTCTTGACCTGATGGTTTGTGTTGAGAAGTCTCGTGATTCTGATGGGTTTTCCTTTTAAGTGATCTGTTTTTTTTTTTTTCTCTAATAGCTCTTAATATTAGGTTTTTGTGTTGAATTTCTGGGATCTTGATTATTATATGTCTGGGTGTAGGTATATTTTGGTTATGTTTAGCTGATGATATAGGCAACTGCTTCAAAGATAACGAGGCATTATAGAAATCAACGTTGTATTACTATGTATTGCTTCCATTGTTTTATTTGTTATTGGTTTTATTCAGTACTATATTGTTTGATTATATTAGGCCTGAAGGTATGGGCAGTTATTTTGAAGCTAACAAGAGGTATTACAAGGGGAAAGGAGGAAGGAAGGAAGGGAAAAGGAAAAAGACACAGATTTACATGTAGGTATACATAAGATGGTCAAAATGATATACTACTAAATGTATTAACTATTGAAAGAGAACAGTTGATATTCATATGATTGGATCAATTTTACATGTCTATATCTGTCAATCTGAGCAACCCCTTTGAAGGTAACGATATACAATGTTACAGCCACTGTCAAACTCCAACCACCTCATTTTGTAAACCAATAATGTTACAGTATCTCATTTGTTGTTGTTTGCTGGTTTCTTTAGCTTTTTGTTTCTCTTTTCTGTGACCATTGTTTTATTTTTTATTGGCTTTATTCTGAACTATTTTGTTTGATTATATTAGGCCTGAATGTATGGGCAGTTATTTTAAAGACAGCAAGAGATATTCCAAGGGGAAAGGAGGAAATAAAGAAGGGAAAAGGAAAAAGGCATAAATTTATAAAAAGGTGTACATAAGATAGTAAAAATGACTATATTACTAAATACATTAGTTATTGAAAAAGAACAGTTAATACTCATATGATTAGATCAATTTTGCATGTCTATATCTGTTAACCTGAACAACCCCTTTGAGAGTAGTGATACGCAATGTTATAACTACTGTCAAGTTCCAACGATCTCATTTTGTAAACCTATAGTGTTATCGTATCGGATTTGTTGTTGGTTGTTTGTCTCTTTTGTCTTTTGTTTCTCTTTTCTGTGTCCATTTTCTCTTAAATAAAAAAAAAATTAAAAAAAGAAAACTTCTAGTTCATTTACTATAATATAACAAAATATGTCATAGACACATGTACTGTAAACGCTTCTGCTTCATAAATGAAAGAATGTCATCTTCCTCTTATGGTTTTAGAACACCGCCTGTCAGTTCTTGTTCACTTAAAAAAATGTTTATGTAGTAGAAAAGGAAGAAGTTAAATTCCTCTCAATCATCTGAATCAAAAGCTATGAATAAAATCTGTGGTGCATGGTGTAAGGATTGACAAGAAAGAAAAGGTCTTTCACTAACACTGAAGTGAAAGAATGAAAACATCAGAGATGGCTGCTACTTTGCAGATTGAAGGATGTTACATTAAACCATGAAGAATTTCAAGATAAAAGAAAAAACATTCCATCAGAAATTCAACCCTGGAGATCTTCCCTATAGTTACAATTCTATGAATAACTCATTTAGTTACTTTCTTTCCTGCAACTTAGTATTTCAGATACCTGTTTACTGTTGTTTGTTTTTTGCTTTGTGTAGACCCCCACCTGTACCTGCCCCATCATCCATATAAATCATATAGGAAAATTTAACATGTCTCAAGTGCAATTATCCATCAACTTCAGAAAAGTAAACCCAAGGACACCTTTCTTAAAGTCACATGGAAATCATGTACACCTCTATACACATCGATGGCTTTGTATTTATTTTTTAGAACAGAAATATTTATTGAGAGAAAGAAAACTCCTGTTTGAGAGAGAGACAGAAGGGGTCCGGAGTGGGTTGCCCGATGGCTTTGTATTTTGAGGTACATTAAGCATTCAATTTACATAATAGCCCTTCTGTGAGTTTCTTCAAAAATAAATCTGAATGTTGATTTTTTCTTAGATTGCTTACAAATCTTAATAAGTTATGTTTCCCTCACCAAACAAAAAGAAGTCAATGATATTAATAAGAATTTTATGATACAGATTTTTTTGTACTTTCTGTATTCTCCCGAGTGACTAACAAGGTCTTCTGCAGGTTGTATAAACTCCAAATGTGCTAAACCAATGTATTGGTATCAGTGACATAGAATAAACTCCTTGTATTTAAATATATACTAACCAATATAAAAATACAGGTGTATGTACTTTGGTGTGTAATATCACTAACATTAGGACAAACCACCATCTACACAATAACAGGAATAAGATAACACTTTTGTACTACATTTATGAAAAATACATGGCCTGAATTTAATCATGAAATCATCTTACCCAAATTAAATGACATTCTTCCAAATAACTGGTGTGTACACTTAAAAAATGCAATGTTGAGAAATAAAAACTGAAAAATTCTGCCTGGTTAAAGATGAATGAAGAAATAAAATAACAGTATAATGCATGATCATGGATAGGATCCTGAGAACCAAAATTTTGAAACAACTGAAGAATTTTTATATATAGTTAGGAGTACTATATCATTAAATTTTCTAATTTTGACAACTATATTAAAGATATTCAAGACATTGTCCTTATTCCTAGAAAATATACAATGAAATATTTAAAAGTAAAGAGGCATCATATCTTTAACTTACTCTCTAAAAACTCTGAAAAAGTGGTAAAGTAAATGATGCACAATATAAAATTTAATAAATTTAGATAAAATGTATATAGACAAACAAAATTATTAAATTTAAATCATTACTCTCTGAGCTTTTGCAATTTTTCAATCAAATAAAAATTAAAAGTTGACAAAAATGCAACTACTGAAGAGAAGTACAGTATCATGCTAAAAGGCCTCATCATTCAACAAAACAAAAAACCATTTGATCTTGTGAGTAGAGATGTTTTCTAATATAACTTAGAATTGCCGCATCTCACACTCTTTGGCCTAATTTATTTTGCAAAGTGATATAATATTTTATATTACTTTTAATATATTCAGGATATTCTGAATATAAGTCAAAAGCAGTCAGGTTCTATATTTGTGGTAGGCATTTGTTGTTTTGGCCTGCTTGCCTGTGTTAGTCCTTCAGAAAGCTGTAAATCTCCATCCCACAAGCACACTCACACACACACGCACACACACACACAAGCATACCTAACCTTCTATACTTTCATGGGATTCTAAAAGGCTTTTTACCTAATGATCTTATCTTTCTTGGCTAAGAGTGAGCACATGACCTAGGCTGACCAATCAGAATCTCTTGTCCTAGCATTTTACATGGACAGGCAGAGCCAGTCAGAATTTTCAGAGACTGATCTTGAGAAAACAGGGTAATCAGCAGGTGATAAAAGAGAGCAATATAATCCTGGGGTATCTGGAGGCCCTCTTTGAGAACAGAGCCATACCAGAAAAATAAAGAAGTTAATTTGGGTTACATTCCAAAGATAGAGGCTTAGTGAGACACAGAAAGCAAATGCCAGATGTTCTCACTTATTTGAGAAAACTATTGTCTCCTTATATAGAAGAGTGGAATGGTGATCACTAAAGATTAGAAAGGACAGTGGGGAAGAGGGACAAAAGGAAAATACAGTAAAGTGAAGGCATTGCTTCTGTTTCTTCTTTAGTACAGAAAAAATAAAAAAAAAGTTTAAAACATTATATAATATCTTACAAAATGATAGAAGAGTAAAAAATTTCCAGCACATGAAAGTGATTAATGTTCAAAGATGTTAAATGCTTACTACTCTGATTTATTACACATTGTATACAAACACTAAGTTACCACAATGTACCCTATACAGATGTTCAAATATTGACTCAATAAAAATACAACAAGAAGGTTTATTTAACTCAGAAATAGCAGAATGTGAAGACTTTTTAGTTTTGAATCAAATTCAGAATGATAAATAGAATATTCACTTTGTTTTCTTATTGCAAACTGCTTCCCCACCAAACATACTACAAAAAATATATAAAAAGAGCAACCACAATGGTAGTACCTGAGGCAAAGTTAACATAATCATGAAAATTAATTCACAGAATAAAACTGTACCTACATGGGCAGTAACCAGACCAGGACTTGCCAAAAATGGTCACTCAATTAATGTTCACTGAAGAAAGTTTGAAGATTCCCGATTCTTACAATTTATTATTATCAAAAATGAAAGGACCAAACCCCTTCCTGTGAGCCAGCAGCAGCCATGCAGCCCAGGAAGAGAATCAAAAAGAAGTTAACTCCTTCATGTGAGCCAGTGGCAGTCATGGACCATGCCAACCCTTTCCAGTGAGCAAGCTGATGCATGGGCTAGGAGACAAGAAGTGAAAAGACCCCAACCCACCCTCCACACCGCATAAGCAACTGGCTGATTTGGAGAAACACAGGCTAAGATGATAGCTACTGAATTAAAAAAAAAAAAAAAAAACTTAATGCTTGCATTGTTCCATTGACTTTGCAGGCCTAAAGCCAGTAGTCTGAGCATCTATTTAGAGGATAATATGCAATATAGCAACTATGGGGAATTTCCTTTTGAAGGTGGTAACCATTGTTAATTCCCTATTATCTTGCTTTAAAATCCTATATCATTTTCATTGTTTTGTTTAGTTTGGTTTTATTCTCCTTTGTTTTGTTTGACTTTATTATTTCTGACAGCATGGGCAGCTATTTCAAAAATAACAAGATATAGTAGCCATTGTTGATTTCCTATTACCTTGTTTTTGAAGTCCTGTATTACTTTCACTGTTTTGTTTGATTGGCTTTATTCTGTTTTATTTTGTTTGACTTTCTTCTCTTTAAAATTAAAAAAAACTTTAAAGAACCCAGAAATAATAAGTGGTGGAGAATGAACATATAATATTCCTTTTAAAATACATTTATAGTCTAAATTTCAGATACATCTTTCTAGATTTTACCACAAGAATATACAGATAGTTACAATTAGTAAAAATTCATTAAGTCCTCAAAAAGAATTAGCAGGCCCATGAAATATGGATCAAATGACTATTAATACATTTATCCTTAATGAGTTTTCTCTCAAATTCACCTATTTTTTCCCAGGGTGTTTGACAGAAAAAGATGTTTAGATGAATAAACAAATGAATGTCTACTTCTAGACATTTATATTATCAAAAAGCATTCAACCCCAATGTTACCCTCTATTTAACTTGTTTTTAAATTTTTATTTTTTCTCTTTAAAATAAAAAAAGATAATAAAATGCCTTAGTAGATTTCCAATTCAACTCTCTTGATACTACAACAAAGTAGCACTGAAGATGAAATAACAGTCAAACATGACAAGGAAACTGTTGAAAAGCTAGAAATGCAGAGTTATTCTCTCCCTGGTGTGGATATTTATTAGTTCTTGCTTCTCCTACAAATACCATAAATAAAAATTTCAGTAGAAAATAAGTAAGTACTCATTTGTCATATCCAAATGGTACTATAATACCTCATTTATTAATATCTTTAAAGATAAATGAAAGATTTTGATTATATAGTATTTGCTAAGTTTTGAAGTTACCCTAAATATCAAATATCTTTCTTTTCTATATTTGTAGACAATCTATTTCTAAATACTATTTATCTCCACATTAGAAAAAGTCATTATTATACTAAATAATTTTCTTCCCATCACTTTAACACAATTCTGTGAACAATTATTTTTGTAATCACTAAATTGTAAGTTCTGTGAACACAGATTATGTTTCATGGTATTTTATGTATTCTGCTAATCTTTGTCACCCAAGCAACAAGCCTGGCCCATGGTTGGTGCTCAATAAATGCTTCTTAAATGAATAAATATGTCTGCCAACTTGCTCAATTCTTTGGGAAAATAATGGATAAATATTTAATTTAGTCTGAATTCACTCAACTCCAACTACTGATTTTAAAAAGCATGTGTAAATATTTCCATAGTTGGTATTTTGAGTATACATATGCCATTCAAAACATTTAACACAATGGTCCTAGGGCACTAAGTATTAAATTCACATAAATAATGTGTATTAAAGGTTATTTTGCTTATATCTGTGAAATGCAAGAGTAAAAATTTATCAACATAGCAAAACTAAAAGATATTTCAACATTTGTTCATTTGTATCATGTCTTTCATTGATTAAATAAAAGCTTATTCTAGGCTATATACCATATTAAGTGCTAGAAATACCAAGATGAGTGACATAGAACTTAGTGAAGGAGACAGGTGAACAGTAACAATAGCATAATAATAAACCCCTGTGAAAGAAGGGGCACACACACATGCACACCTACTAAAGCACAATACAATAGAGTCATTCTCCGTGCAAGGAATGAAGGATCATAAAATTTCTAAAGAAATGAGTGATTAGGAAGAAAATAAGAAAATATTAATCTCATAGAAAGCAGGTTCAGTAATTCTTGATTCTGCAAAACTGAAATCTACTTCTCATTGGCCAACATTATTCTATGATTCTTTTTGATAAAGAAAAAAATGGAGAATCAAAATATAGCTCCTAGATGCTTCTCCTTTTCAAATATCTATAAATAATATCATAAGTGAGTAAGGAAATTGAATAGGATTATATTATATGTTTGACTATAAAAAAAAAGAAAAGGAAAATTAATGCTGTTCTAGAGCAGAGATATCAGTTCTTGTTTCAAAGAAATGCCAAGGGATTTTTAACCAGCACATAGACAGACACTAAAGATAACAGGATGGGAATTTAATTTAACGTTTCATCTGTAGGATATATTGGTTTCATTGTTTTCCAATATCAGCGAAGTCTGTCAAGCTGCTGCTATTTCATTGTCAAGGCCAGAAGAAAGAATTCTCAGGAACTTCTACTATTAGGGATGAGGAAAGGAATCAGTGAGAGAGGGGAAAAAAAAAAGGTGAGATATAATGACCAAGAGTGGGGGTAAAAATAGTCAAAGTAAGTTATATGTATATGCCAATATGCCAAAATAAAACCCATTATTCTGTACAATTAATATGCACTAAAAATGTTTAAAGGTAATTGTAATTTGAGAAAAAAGAAATTTTTGCTATGGTAATAATAATTTGCAGCAACTCTGTTATCTAAGCTGCTTGAAATATATTGTCTTTTCTTACTAACCATATATCAAGAAAGTAATAATACAGAGTAGTCAAACCCATTTGAAAATAGTACTTGTTTGTTCCTTAGAGTAATAGGCATTGTCTTTCTTTTTTTGAAGGAAGGGAAACATACTGGGAAATTTAGGTTCATTAGGTTCAAAATGAGAATTTAGGCTTGTATTCCAAACTGTTTGAAATAGAAATAATAGCATGTGAAATTTCAAAATGTATTTAAAAGGAAACATTAAGTAAATAATGTTGTGGGGAGGGAATACCGAATGGAAAAAACAAGCATCCATTCTACCAATTTCTCTGACTTACTGGATGGAACTTGAAGTGAAAAATCTTTTACAAAGGTGAAAACTTCCTTACAAAAAGAGAAGTAAATTTCAGAATTTCAAAAATTAAAGATTCCTTTTGGTAATTCTGATGATAAATTCCTACGTAATCTAATCAGTGCATAAGGAAATTGCCACTGTATGTGTAATGAATAAAACAATTGGGATGTCTTTTGTAATTTGGGTATAAAAATCTGACAATAGGTGAACTCTTATTTTTGTCATTAAAAAAAAAATGTATGCTCACCAAAGGTGATCTCCTTTTGTTTTCCCCTAACTTTCCTTAAACTGAACACAAGAAATACTTAACCATTTATCCAAAAGAAAGTTCTTTTGTTTTTATTCTAACAGTTGTCAGAAGTTTGTTAATCTTTTCCAGGATCAAAAAGCATAATCAGCTTAAAGCAATTATGACCAGAATCAAACTTCTTCACTAGGTACAGGATAAAATGTGACTTGCTGAAAAAGAGAAAAAAGAAAAGAATCAGCATCTTCCATCAGCTCACAAATTGCAGTTCACTCTTTTAGCTTCTCTTCACATTGCAGGATTTCTAGCCTAACAGATTTCTGTGTTTGAATAATTCTGAAGATTTTCTTAAAACTGAGGAATTGTTGGTCAGGTGTGGTGGCTCACGCCTATAATTACAACACTTGGGAGACTCAGGCAAGAGGATTGCTTCGAGTTCAAGGCCAGCCAGAACTTCACAGAGAAACCTTACCTCAAAAAGACCAAAAAAAAAAAAAAAAACCTGAGAAATTGTTGTGAACATACATTAAGTAAGGACAAAACTTGATCTCACAAACTTCCCATATTTGCAAGTTTCTGATCGCGGTAGCAATACTCCTGGGAAGAGTGTTAGTGATGGCAGAGAGAAGGGAACAAAAAATAGTAATAGTCCCTTAATAGAGACATTGACCTAGGTCCAGTGGACCAATCTCTTACTTTTCTATTGTAAATTTGTACTTTAGTGTTATAGTAGCCAGTTGTGTGTATCAGTGCCTTTCTCTGAGGGATACAAGAAACAATCTATGTGTTTACCCACTTGGTATGATGAACGGCAAGGAGTGTGCTTGTGTGCAAAATTGTCAAAATGGGATTTGGACCTGCCTTTATGCTCCAATTTTGTGTATGTTTAACCAAGCATCACAGAGAGTTTGATAGACCCATGCCACTCTGGAATTTGTTTTAAAAAAGAGTTCTTTTGATTTTTCTGGTAGAAGTAACCCAATTCAGTACAACGGTACATGAAAAACCAGATTTGCAAGTTTTGGAGGTGGGCAAAAGTGCATCATCAGATTGCTCATGCATGGATGAAGAATCATCCATTATGGTAAAATACATGCTTTCATAACAGAAGAGTGGTGTGGGTATAAGATGGTCATGATAATGATGATGACTTTGACACTGGCCATGTAAGCCAAAGTTCCTGTGACAGTGAAATGGAGAAAGAATTAACTGAGACAGACACAGGGAATTCAGACCTCCTTGATTCAGATGATGAAGAGAACAGAAATGTGAGTACATATTTGACTAGTTGAAATATTGCAAAATGGTCATGCAACCAAATGGAATGATCCAATGTTAAAACTAGTTCCAAAAATATAGTAAAGGTCTTTGTAGGGGTGAAACATATTGGACAGGATGTCAGCACTACCATTCAGCGTTGGAAATTGTAACAGATGAAATGCTACAAGGTTCTATAAAATACACAAAGACTGAACTGCAAGTAAAACATTCTGCATGCACCAGTAGCTGGATCCAAAAATGTATTTATTATGATACCTCAATAGCTGAGCTGAAAGAATTCATGAGTCTGCTATACTTATTACAGAATTCTCATGGTGATCACATGAATGTGAAAGACTTAAGGAAAAGTGATAGGTCAAAATACGTAATAAAAATGTATGCCCTTGTAGAACCGAAGACTTACTGTTCTTTCAGTTTAGACATTTATTCTGGAACTCAGCCATCAGGTCCTTATTCATATAATAATAAACCAAATGATTTGTGAACAGACTTGCTCCCATCTTCCAAACTAATTGGAATGTGACATCTGACAATTGGTTTACTGGTTTCCAATTGATGTTACATTTGCTAACAGAGCACAAGTTGACCAGTGCAAGAACTGTACTCAGGAACAAAGCAGAAATTTCAAATGAAATGTTGCAATTTCAGAACAGAGAATCATATAGCTTAATCTTTGAATTTCAGAAAACTATAACATTGGCCTTTTATATAGCAAAGAAAAGCAAGATGGTACTGCTGATGTCAACATTTTACCATGACAGAAATATTGATAAGGAAACCTTGACAAAACAGAAACTTGAGATAGGAACTTTCAACAACAAAACCAGTACCATAGTCAGTTCATGGTTGGTCTGAAGTACATGGTGAGACCTTGTCTCAAAACAAATATATGTTTTCTAATAAAATTATTTATGTATCATTAATGAGTTGAAAATACATGCTATTAAATGTCTTAATAAAAAAATTACAGATATGTAATTATAGATATGTAATTAATTTAATAGGTTTTTCCAAAAATACAATTATAATAATTGCAGTTGAAAAGAAAAGTATTAACATTGTAACCTGACAGAAGGCCAGGTCTTGTGACACACACCTGTAATCCCAGCACTCATGGGGGATCATGGTGAGTTTGAGGCCAGCCTCGGAAACAAAGGGAGGCCAGCCTGAACCACATAGTGAAATCCTATCTCAAAAAGAAAAAAAGAAAAAAAAGTGAACAAATATCTGGGGAAACAAATTAATTAATCAAGTAGTTTCAGTCAAAATAGAATTATGCCTGTGAATCCCAAGTAACGTACTTCTT
Source organism: Dasyprocta punctata (assembly GCA_004363535.1). NCBI lineage: Eukaryota > Metazoa > Chordata > Mammalia > Rodentia > Dasyproctidae > Dasyprocta > Dasyprocta punctata. The sequence goes on along the minus strand of RJWM01002325.1, from coordinate 26,334 downwards.
TAGAACCTGATTATGATGTTTGTTTTTATCTTTATTGGGAAATGGCGATCACACATTAACTCTATGAAATGGTTTTCCAGGCAGGCATTTGCGCTGCTGAGCAGTATCCCCAGCCTATGAATTGGTTTTAAATTCATTTTTCTCAAACATTTATTAAGTTACTAATCAGAACTTCAGCTTCTACTTCCAAACAAAATTCTTAAAATTAACACAAAAATTAACCCTTCAGACTTCATTCATTAGAATAGACTAATCCATTTGCATTCATATTATGATGCTTTTTTAAGTATTTATTATAAAAGTCAAATAGCCTAGAAAGGAATAACCAAAATTAAGTTTGACTAGAGTAATGATGGGCAATGCTGTCAATCAATGCGTGATAGTCCCTGTATAAAGATATTTTACTCCCAAAGGTTCTATATTCTTCATAATTTTAAGAATGAGAAGAAACTGGTAATTCTCCAATTTAAGAATTAACCAGTACTTATTTTTATTGCATAATTAACTGAATAGAACTCATTATTAACAGAACTGATGGATTTCACAAAATAACCTGATCTTTATTTATTTCCATTTTCAATTGCTGAAGGAATCAAAGGCAACATCAAAGAAAAGTACAAAAACATCCAGCTCCCTACTTTTTTACCTGACCAAGTGTGAAGGGTTCTACACATCAAATCCTTTTGATGAAGTGTGTACTCTACCAGTTGCTAACCTCCCCCATCTTCAAACTGGTAAGAAAATAATCTAGACTAGTCTCCTAACAAAAACCATTATAAAGGTCTTTTCAAAGCAAGATAATCCAAGCAATTTGCACTTCTTTGTTTAGCACTTAAAAGGGGAAAACACACTCTCTCTCTTCCTCTCTCTCTCTCTCTCTCTCTCTCTCTTTCTCTCACCAGAAGCCAAATAATCATTAACTAAGAGAATTATTAAGACTTAAATGATAACAGAAGAAGTGTTCCACTGATAGTTCTCTATGGAATTTATTTGAAATGGGAAAAGCATTTTATTTTTTTCTTGATTTACATTACCAAATCACTTACCCAAATCTTTCATATACTATTTTCAAGCAATGCTTCTTCCAATTCCATAGTTCTATTCTGAAACCAACAGAAATAAAAAAGCAACATCCTTTGTTGCTTTAGCCACATCATTATACAATTCATAGTGATCCAGTTCAGCTCAAGCAGCATAGTTGTTTCCTAAAAAAACACTAGCTTAAAAATTCGAAGACCTCAACAGCAGCTTTGAATGTAAATTTACCCAATAATCGAAGTGGCATCACTTTAGCTCTCTTTTCTAATTTCACATGTGTTCATGTATGGATTGGATTAGATAATCTCTCAAATCTTATCCAGTTGAATACAAATATGGGGTCTTATTATGAAAGAGTTCAAAAGGTGATTTTATATTAGTAATGGACAGAAATTACATACATATTTAATAGCTGCCTCTCAAATAATTTGTATAGTTTTTAGTTTCTAATATAAGAGAGATGAAAGGACATAATGAGAAAATGATTAAGATCCTGTACTGATGAATTGATTGTGTCAACTTGAGAAGTTTAGTTGAGAAAAGCTGAGCTAAATTGACTCAGCAATTCTACACTATAGAGTGTAGAAGACCCACCCTAGGGCAGCTCATCACCTAGGTGATACAAAGGGGAAATGAAGAAAGATGGATGGATCTGCTTCTGTTTCTTTGGAGGAGTTCCTGTCTTCACCTTCACCTTGGACATCATCTCCTGGCTTCTATCACAGCAGACCCATCGGCCTCCTAATACAGACTCGCCTGGGACATTGCAGTGAGCTCCAGACCTTGGACTGAATCCTTGGTCCCCACTGTGCAGATGGCCTCCGCACTCTTCCTCATCCAACTCTGTGGGTGACTACCATAAGCCAATCTTGTAAATTCTTATACATTTGTATATCTCGTGTTATATCTGTTTCCCTAGTAAAACACTGACTGATATGGATTCCCTTTTTCACAGCTACCCAGATCATACCCCCACAGAATTTGTAGTGGTCAGGATCTATTCCCCAAAACCATCTCTAGGAGATTCACTACATTATTTGAAGCCACTCAGACTAGCCCCTTCACATGGTATGGCCAGTCCCTCATAGGAGTTACTTGATTTTCTCATCAGTTTCATCTCTCTAACCACAGTAAATTACTTGCATGCAAGTCTTCTAAAAAGACAAGTTTTCTTATGCTTATAGAACAATGACACACTAATCTCATCTCCTCCTTTGCTCTCCTCTTCACCCACATTACCATCCTTTCTCCAGACCAATATCTTATGCTTTCATTCTTTAGGGCTCAGGATGGACATCAGTAACTCCAGGAGGCCTTCTTACTAGTCAGAGAACACTTCTGTATGATTCAACTGCACGCTATTCATACCTAGGAGCTCTGTGACCTTGAGCAGGTTAGTCAGATGTGTAAAGCGAGTATAGCAATACCATTGTTAAGATGAAATAAGATAATGTATGTAAACAATTGAACCTAATGTGAGGATCATCAGGTCTGTTTATGTAGAAAACAAAATTGCTATTATTGTTATAGTGGTTGTTCTTCTATTGTTGGAATTATCACATTTTATAATAACTAGTTATTTCTCTGACTTTGAAGTAAACAATGAGGACAGGAATTAAATGTATGTTTCTTTGAGTTGTCTGTACTGAACATCTTAGAACACACTTATCCCATCATTCTTGTCATTTTCTTTTTTCTTTTAATTGTTGGTATATATTTGTGACACATAATAATTACATTCATCTTGAGAAATTAGTACATAAACGTATCACATCTTGATCTCATTTTTACTTCTCCTTCCCCACCCGATTCATCTCTCTTCCTCCCTTACTATATCCCCTTCCAATCTCCACAAAATGTACCTCTGTTTCCTACTAATTTTTTTACGTTGTTCTTCAAGTTATTTATATTTTGGGTTTCTCATATAAGAGAAACCATGTAATAGTTAATCCTCTGTGTCTAATTTATTTTGTTTATCATTATGGTTTCAAAGTTCATGTTTTCCTGAAATAACTCAAATGTATCTTTGTTTAGTAGTACTCCTCTGTGCATCTTTAAAAATTTTTCTTTGTCTATTCATCTGTTTGTGGGCATGTAGATCACTTCGATAATTTAAGTATTGTAAATTACACTGATACATATATATATATATATATTGATATATATATATATATATATATATTTGTTTGGTTTTAGTTTTTAGTTTGTTTGTTTGTTTAGTACCGGGGATTGAACTCACAGCCTCACGCCTTCCAGGCAGGTGCTTACACCACTCAGCTAAATCCCTGGTTACACTGATATATTGTATATATACTACATTTTCTTTATTTATCTGTTGATGAGCATACAGGCCACTTCCATAATTTAGGTGTGAATTGTGCTGCTATAAATGTGGGTATACATATATCACTGTAATATAATGATTCTAACTCTTTTGGGAAGATACCGAGGAAGGATAGCTGGGTCAATGGAATTTCTATTTTTAGTGTTTTGCAGAATCTCTATACTGCTATCCATATTAGTTGTACTAATTTACATTGCTGCCAACAATGTAGAAGGGTTCCTTTTTCCCCACAATATTGCCAACACTTGTGGTTTTTTGAGTCTCTGATGACAGCCATTTTTACTGGAGTAAAATGCAATACCCCAATTCGGTCTTGATTTGCATTTCTGAAATTCCTAAAGATGTTAAACATTTTTTCATATACCTCTCATCATTTCTACTTTTTCTTTTGAGAAATATTCATTAATTTTAAGTGTCAATTTTTAATGGATGCTTCATTTGAGGAGTTCTAATATTTTTTATTCTTTACATATTCTAGATACTACCTCTGTCTGAGTAGCTGTCAAAAATTTTTTTCCATTCTGTAAGTTATCTCTTCACTCTGTTGGTGGTTTCCTTTACTGTCCAGAAGTTTTTTAATTTGATATAGTTTCATTTGTGGATTATTGGTAATTTTTTTGTGCAAATGGGTTTCTATTCAGAAAGTCCATGCCTATGCCAATATCTTCAAGAAATTTACCTGTTTTAAAATGCAAGCAGTTCAAAGCTTCTGTTTTCATATTTAAGTCATTTATTTGTTTTGATTTAATTGAGAAATATGAGTTTGGATTCATTTTTTAGTACATACATAACGTGTTTTCCCAGCACTATTTGTGAAAGAAGCTGTTTTCTCCAGCATACATTTTTAGCACTTTTCTCAAAAATCAAACTGCTAAGGGTGCACAAGGTTTTTTTCTACATCCTCAACTCTATTCCTTCGATCAGTATGTCCAGTTTTGTGCCAGTACCACATGGTATCAGTATAGCTTTGTAGTGGCACTATAATGAAATCTTTGAAATCTGGTATTATAATGGTTGGTGCTTTGTCTTTTTGCTCAGGATGGCTTTGACTATCTGAGTCTCTTCTGGTCCCATAAAAATTTAAGGATTATTTTTCCTTCTTCTGTGAAGAAGACTGCTGGCATTTTGATTGAAATTGAATTAAATCTATATATCATTTTTTAAAATATAGCCATTTTGACCATAGTCATTATAGCTATCCAGGAATAGGTGTTGTCTTTCCATTTTCTAATATCCTCTTCAATCTCTCTTCTCAGAGTGCTAGTTTTTTCATTATAAAGGCCCTTCACTTCCTTGGTTAGGTTAATTTCTATGTATTTAATGTTTTTATTAGTACATGTTTGTAGTACATAATGCTTACATTCCTTGTGTATAATTGGTACATGTACATAAAACATCTTAATTCCTTTTTTCCTCCCCTTTCCCTTCCCTTCTTCCCTTCTCCCTCCATCTCTTGATGTCCTTCCCATCTGAAAAACATCTATCTCTCTATTTTCTATTATCTATCTTTTATTTTGCTCTTTATTTACAATTTTGGGTTTCTCATATTAAAGAAGCCATTTGATATTTAACCTTGCTGTATCTTATTTATTTAACTTAATATTATGGTCTCAAGGAACATTAATTTTTCTACAAATAACACATTTATCTTTCTCTAAGGCAGAGTAGTACCCTATTGTGCATGCATGTAATTTTTAAAGGTACCTTGAATGGTATTATGTCCCTTAATTTTTTCTCAGTGGGTTTATTATTGTACAGGAACACTGTTAACTTTTGTGTGTTGATTTTGGATTCTGCCACTTTGCTGAATTCGTTTATTGATTCTAAAAGACTTGTGATTATTGTACAGGAACACTTAATTTTTGTGTGTTGATTTTGGATTCTGCCACTTTGCTGAATTTGTTTATTAATTCTAAGATGTGTGATGTAAAGTATCATGTCATCTGCAAATAAGGACAGTTTGACTTCTTCCTTTTCCATTCATATATATATATATATATATATTTTTTTTTTTTTTTTTTGTACCAGGAATCAGACTCAGGACCTCATGCTTGCCAGGCAGGTGCTGTGCCATTCAGCTAAATCCCGGCCCTCATATCCCTTTTATTTCTTATGCTTGCCTGATTGCACTTAGCTAAAATTTCAAGTACTACATTGAACAGGAGTGGTAAGACTAGACACACTTGTCTTGTTCCTGATTTTAGAGGAAATATTTTTAATTTGTCCTTGTTTAATATGATGATGGCAGTGTATTTGTTATAAAAAGTTTTATCATTTTAAGGTCAGACCCTTCTATGCCTTTCTATGCCTATTTTCATCAGAGTTTTCAGCAGAATGAATGTTGGATTTTGTTAACAGCTTTTTTAATCTATTGAAATGATTATGTAAAATTTATCTTTAATTCTGTTTATGTGGTACATCACATTTATTGATTTAGGTATGTTGAGCCATCCACATATCCCTGAGATGAAGCTTACTTGATCATGATGTATGATCTTTTTCATGATTTGTTGCATTCTGTTTCCAAGTATCTTGTTGAGCATTTCTTAAATCTATGTTCACTAAGGAATTGTTGTGGTTGTTGTTGCTGCTGCTGCTGCTGCTGAGTCCTTGTCTGGTTTTGGTATCAGAGTAATGTTTGCTTCAAAGAATGAGTTTGGCAGTGTTCCTTCACTTCTCACTTTACGGAGTGGCTTGGAGAGTTTTGGCATTAGGTATTTCCTGAAGTTCCGGTATAATTCAGTAGTGGAGCCACTGGGTCACAGGCTTTTCTTATTTAACAGAGTTTTTATTACTGCCTCTTTCATTGTCTCTTATTGATCTGTTCAGTGTTTTCATCTCTCCTTAGTTCCATTTTGATAATTCATATGTGTCCAGAAACTTATCCATTTTTTTCTACATGCTCCAATATATTGGGAGATAAGTTTTTAAAATACTATCTTATAATCCTCTGGGTTTGGTGGTGCCCATTGTGATTCCACTTTTTTCATTTCTGATTACATTAATATGAATCTTTTCTCTATTTTTTTTGTAAGTTTGGGGTTTTTCAATGTTGTTTAATTTTTCAAAGAACCGACTCTTTGATTCATTGATCTTTTATGTATTTTTACTCACATTAATTTCTGCTGATTTTTATAGTTTCTTTCCATTGGATTTGTATTTCTCATGTTATCCTAGGAACTTCAAATGTATCATTAAGCTATTTATTTGTTATTACTCTACTCTTTTAATGTGTGCATTCGCAGCTACCAACTTCCCACTTAGGACTGCTTTTTATATGTCCCATAGATTTTGGTATGCTATGCTTCCATTGTCATTTGATTCTAAGAACTTCTTCCCTAAATTCTTCTATGATTCATTGATTATTGAATAGTGTGTTATTTGGTTTCATTGTTTTTATGTGGTATCTTTCACTGTTAGTTTGTACTATCATTCCTCTATGTTCTAATAGTACAGGGGTTATTTCAATTCTTTTGTATTTATTATGGCATGCTAAATATGGTCTATTCTGGAGAAAGTTCCATGTGCTGCTAAGAAAAATATGGATTGTTTCTTTCATGAAACACTACTCAGATTTCAGTCCCTTTGGTCAATGATTTGGTTCAATTCTGATATTTCTTTATTGATTTTTGGGTCTGGTTTATCTACTTGTGAGAAGGGGGTGTTGCAGTTCCCTGCTATGATTGCACTGGTATATATTTGTCATTTTATGATCAGTACTTTTTGGCTTATGACATTAAGTATGCAAACATTTGATTCATATATACAGAGTCTGCCAAAAGAAGTATACATCAAGAAAAGAAAAACTTGCATAAATATTTTAATACTAAATTCATTGAAATATCATGAGATTAGTACAAGTTACCTTTTGCCTCTGCAATTACAAAAGGTACTCAAAGTGATTGCCATTAGCTTCCAGGCAATTATTACTACACCGAACAGCTGAAGTGTGTATACATTTTTTTGGTACACTTTGTACTTGCAACTTTTATCCATTCCTGTTGAATATTTTCCTTTACCAGTATGTAGTTACCTTCTTTGTCTCTTCTGATCAGTTTTGGCTTAAAGTCCACTTTGTCTGGAAATAGGAGATCTACACCTGCTTTCCTTTGGGCTCCAGTTGTATGGTATATAATTTTCCATTTTTTCATTTTTGGTACATGTGAGGTGTATGTGTGTGTGTTTGTGTGTTGTGTCTCTTACAGACAACGTATCATTGGATTTTGGTTTTTGATCCAATTTATGTCTTTTGATCGAGGAGTTCAGACCATTAAATTGAGTATTATTTTGAAAAGCATTCTATGATTGCATGCTGGTTCCTTTTTTTTTTCCTTTTGATTAACTACTCTCCTGGCTAGACCTATACTTTCCTTTGGGCTGGTAGGTGATGTTGGCCTCACTGTCATTGTCTACAACTTCCTTAAGTACTTTCTGCAATGCTGCTTTGGTCATGAATTTCTTCATATTCTCTTGATCATGGAAAGACTTTATTTCTTCATCAGTTTTAAAAGTTAGTTTTGCAGGATATAGTAATCAAGGGGTGACAATTGTTTTCTTTTCAAGCTTGAAAAAGTTTTCTCGATGCTCTCCAGGTTTTAAGGTTTTTGTTACTCTAATAAACTCGGCTTTATGTATTACTTGTTAATTTTCACTAATAGTATTCTCCCCTCATGTTAAATTTCTAGCATTTTGACTATGCTGTGTTGTGGAGAGGTTCTTTTCTTATTGTGGCTATTTGGTATTCTATATTCCTCATTTACCTGAAAGTTAAAACCTTTCCCAAAATGTGGAAAATTTGGAGTTGTTTTCAGTGAATAAATTTTTTATACCTTTGATGTCATCAACTAACCTTCCCCTACCTACTATAATTTTTTCTGAGTCATCTAGCAGCTGTTGCATCCTGCTTCAACAGTGTTCTGTTGTTTTAGGGTAAAAATGAGAACATGATCTACTATATCAACCATGTTTTCAAGTGTAACAGTCTCTCCTCCGATTAGTCATTCCTGCTGCCCATATTTTCAATTGATGCTTTCATATCCAGGATTTCCACTTAACTCATTTTTATAATCTCTAATTCTCTACTAAAGTGGAGAATTATATCTTGCATTGTCTTTTTTAATTCAATCAACTTGAAGATGATTCAACATTTTGTTAATTAAAACCTTTAACTGCTTTTACATCATTTTAATCTCACTGAACATCATAAGAATTGTCTTATTAGTTTCTTTAAGAAACTAATTTTAAAGATTTGAATCTCTTCAAACATTTTAACCATTTCTTTTTTAGTTCAATGACTGTCAGATCAGTATTTGAAAAATTAAGAGTTTTTGGAAGTATTGTATTGCCTTATTTTCTCTTGTTTCTATTGTTTTTGTGTTAAAAGTTGAAAAACAGAGTTGAAAACCTCTATCAATACTGTGGAGATTTCTTTAGTTAGTGTATGTCTCTTTGTGATGTAATTTTGGCTTTGGTTATACTTCGGTGATTATATACCTACTGAACCTAATCAACATAATAGGATCTGTTCCAGCGACTGCATTCAAGGAGAGAACAATTACTAGTTATATCTGTATATATAGAACCATCTACCATATATTTATCAATCATATAACTTAAAACTTATTTAGCAGTTGTATACTTTTTCCAATAACCCATTAAGATGGCGAAATAAATAATACTGATGACATGAAGTCTGTAATGTAGAGGATAGGGAAGGAGAAAGCAAAAAGAAAAAGAAGAAAATAGTTCAGAAAGAAAGGAAGAAGAAAAGAGAGATAACAGCAAATAAAAGAAAGAGATATGTTTTGGTGGTATTTTTATATCTGAAATGGAGGGCAGTTGGGAAGTTATTTGCAGTAATGGGAAAAAGGAAAAAGAGAGGGGTAAATATGACTGAATATTGGGAGAAGCAGTAAGAAGATCAACACTAAGTAACATGCTGGTAGAAAGCTTGTTTGAATCCTCCATACATAGTTTTGGGAAGGGCTAACCTGATATGACCATGAAAGACACTATATAAATAAAAACCCTAATTCTTGTTTCTTTGTTTCCCATATGCAACATAATATAGATACATATATATGTGTATATGTATGTGTGTGTGTGTATATATATATATATATAGTGATGAGAAAAAGAAAAGAAAAACACACGTATACAAAGATACAAAAGATAAAGAATCCTCTCAGTCCTGCTTATACTTCAGTCTGAATTCAACCAGTGTGTTCTTACACCTTATTTCAAAAATGAAGAGACTTGTCTATAACGGGGGCAGGGGGAGCTCCAGTCCCTGAGTGATTGAGCTGGCTCCTCATCTAAGATTTGTTCTCTTACCTATTCATGAATGAAGGAGTTAGGGGTCTAGGTAGACCACCCAGCCTTCCTCTTGTTCCAGCATTCCATTAGTTTTCAGCTATGCTCCTATAGCAGTGACAAGTCAGAAGTTTTTATCTCTGTCTTATAATCAAACACTTTCAGTTGTATGGAAGGAGCACAGCAGGACTAGTCAAGCACCTGGTTTTCTGCTGACCTCTAGTGAGCTTCCTTGATCTTCATCCTCTTCTTTCCACAATAATCCCTGAAGCTGCTTCCATCCACTCTTTCTAGACCTCTTTGGGAGAGCACACCATGAAGTATACCTTATGACCCTGCTACTCTCCTCTAGCTTTCTGCCTGCACCAAACTCTCTGTCCATGGCTCTCAAATAGTCTCTATCTAGCCCATGGATTCAATGGCATTTAGGCTCAGCAGAGGTGTGCTCTTATGCATGGAATTCAACAGCATTTGGAAACCAATGAGAGGGGGCTTACAGGGGGGAACAAACTCAACAACTTTTGTGGATAGTGGTATGAATCCTGCAAAGGTAGCTCCCTCGCTCTCAGGTGACAAGTTCTGTGTCATTTGGAGGATGGGGAATGGGTGGGATACTGCATGGGCATAGAGCTTGGCAGCATTCTGAGATTGGGTAGTGAAAGAGTGCCCACTCTGGCACTGCTCTGACATCTTCTCTCCACCTCCAGATCACAGCTGCTGCATGCTCCTGGGACTCACTGTCCCCAAGATCACTCAGTGCCTGGTTCTAGGTCCCTATTCAGGATTATGTACTTGTTTCTTTCTGTCCCTAGAGCTAACTCATTCTAATTCAGTCATCACCTCTGAGTGATTCTTCAGTCCACACCTTCATCTAATCTGGAGAGGTGCTATTGGAAACACTTCACTCATGGGGTTCTTTCTCTATTGGAATACATCTAGGACAGGTGGGGACTGGTTGGAGACTGGTTGTTAACTGCTAGGCTCAAAAATAAACACTACACTCAGTCATCATTGCTTCTTTCCTCAAAGGGTTACAATCTCTCCCCAAATGACACATTCACAGGACTTGAGCTATATGCAGTGCCAGGGCTGGTGGCAGCCCTGCTTCTTTCGCTAAATACCCAATGCCTGAATTCATAGAGTGGGTTTCTCTTTTAAGGTGCCCTCCTGTATTTGAGTTTTCTAAATTCTGTTTCCAAGTACCTGTAGATTCTGGTGATTATCTTCCAAATGTCAGTGCTGCTGCCTCTAGCCAGCCATGATGTCTCTTTCTTGCCACTTTCTGAAGCATTTTCGGAAGTTCTCTTTCATGAGTATCTTTGCAAGGTAAATAAAAAATGCAGTGAATGCTGTTGCCAGGTGCCATTCAACAGAAGGGAGGCTCATGAAAACATCGCAGTGTGTCCTTGTCCACCTCATTCAGTTGATCTGGCACTGTCAACTCCTGGCCCTTCCACAAAATCAAAATGACTATGAAAAGTAAATGTTTTGAATTGATTCAGGATGAGACAACTACAACAGTACAACTAAAGACATTCATGAAAGAGGGCTTCCAGGACTGCTTCATGAAGTGGCAAGTACAATGTTTTTATAAGTGTGTTCAAAGGGAGAGGGAGCATTCTGATGGGTATTAATGTCAATGTGTCTTTTACTCTAATAAATGTCTTTAAATCAAACATTCGCCATATGTTTTGATCAGCCCTTATATGTGTTTAATTATTAAATTAATGGGTAGAAGTACATAATATATCGATGAATGTGTAATGAAAATTTATTGAGTGAATACAATTAATGAACAAACAAATGAATAAACAAGTGCAAGTTCTTGTTTGTGTCATAATCATGCAGCCCTATATATCACTTCCCATAACAGCCTGGAGTGGTCAGATCTGAATCATTTCCTAGCTGCACTACCTTTCTGAAAAACAGAGTTTGCAAAAAATAGTTTTCACCAAGTTAAGATTTCTATATTTTCTAAGAACTAGTCAGTCATAGTTTTTGAGATTTCTTATATCTCCCTCACCATCACACCTATTTTCACCTCTAAGTTTTTACCTAGCCTGAGAACAATCTGCTCAACATGCTTTTATAATTTTGACATTTCAGTGACATTTTCCTATTTAACCATATATTAGTCTTTCTTGTCTCCTCTATTAATCTGAAACTCTCTCCAGACAGGTGTTTGACTATTTTTAATATATTCCTAGACCCTAAAAGAATAAAACATCCACAGCTTTGGAAGGAGTCAAACTTAAATTTAAATCTTAAGTGTTTCTGTCTATAAACTGTGTAGTGTTGTGAGGCAAGTTACTCCTACTCTCCATCTCACTTTCTTCATCTAGAAGTTGGGTCAAATCTCTCTTCTTATAAGCATGTTAGTCATTTAGGGAATGTCTGTCTAAAATTTGGCAAAAAAAAAAAAGGTTGATTAGTTGTGCATTTACATACACTAGCTCATCTCCCTTCAAGACTGAGGGCACAATGACAAGAGATTTACAATCAACTATGCCTAGAAGTTTTCAATAATCGCCCTAGCTCTACAGTCACCTTGGATTCTAGCAAAGTTTGCACAAAACTGAGACTTCCCCCCAGCATAAATAATCATTTAATAGAGTCCAAACTGTACCATCAAGTAATAAGATTTCTGGATCCATCGTGCAAAAGCAGAACTGAAAAACGATCAACAAGACTCTAGCCCACCTCGGTAAATCTTTAAAATGTGGTCTTGTTCTTTTGTTAACAGGCCAGTCTGATCCTTATCATAACTATGCCCTTTTACCTCTCAATCTGAAGTCCTTTCCATTTTCTTTTATTTCTAACTCTGCCTAATCAATCTACCAGTGCCTCATAATAACATGTTCTTAAATTCTTTTGTGTGGTGAAATTTGAAGAAAGTACCTGGAGAGTAAGGACCCAACTGTTCTTTGAAGGGTCTCTTTAAATACAATCTGGTGACAGTGCAATATATTTAGTATATGGCAGATCATTGTAACTGCCTCATAGACTTAAAAGAATACAGTTTTCTACCTAAACCTATATTCCCTGTAAGTTCAATCACTTGAATATCTGTGAAAGTTTTAAAAATGCTCATCATTGTTGACCATCTGAGAAATGCAAATTAAAACAACATTAAGATTTCATTTCACCCCAGAAAGAATGGCTGGGATCAAAAGATCAACGAACGACAAATGCTGGCAAGGATATATGTAGAAAAGAACCCTTCTTCATTTCTGGTAGGAGTAAAAACTGATACAACTACTATGGAAATCAGTATGGAGAGTCCTCAAAAAACTAAAAATAAAAATTCCATGTAACCAAGCTACTCCCCCTCTAGCTATTTTCCCAAAAGAGTTAAAGACATCATACCACAGTAAAGTATGCATACTCAGGTTTACAGCAGTACAACTCATAATAGATAAGTCTTAGAAACAGCCTATAAGTCCATCAGCAGATAAATGAATAAGGAAAATGTGTTTTTTATATACAACGGAGTATTACTCTGCCATAAAAGAATAAATTTGAGGCATTTGTAGGAAAATAGATGCACCTTTAGACCATAATGTTAAGTGAAGCAAATCAGACACAAGCTTAAGCACTGCATTATTTCCTTTACATAAAAAACTAAAAATAGAAATAAAATATGAGATAAAAGATATATAATAGGAAAAAGAGAAAAAAGTTATTGTCCTCAGTTTCTGGTTTTGCTCCAATATAATGTTAGTGTCTTGCTTTCCTCGTTGCTGAGACAAAATACCTGACACCCAAAGTTAAAGGAGGAAAGGTTTATTTAGCTAACAGTTTATGAAGGATTTGGTCCATAATCAACTGGCTCCAAAGCAGGGTGGCATGGCAGACAGGCATCATAGAGGAGAAACAGTTAATAGTGGGCATAAGGTAGCAAAGCAAGCAAGGGAACCATTAAGCAGCCTCAGCAACTTCTTCATGCCGCTTTTTATATTCTATCTAGGCTACTAGAATTAAGACAGTGCCAAACAAATTAGTGGACTGATTTATTAATTACACACCCTTATTCCCAGCATCACACACTCTAGATTCAGCAACCTCTGAAAAAGCCCCCAACTATGACCACGTGAGTTTTGGGAAGAACAAGGATTAACATACAGCTTACTTTGCAGGATTTCCATTTCTTTGGATATGTTAAGGTCCTTATTGTGGCTATAAGCATGGTCTATTTGGGTGAATATTTGTCATGATTCTAAGAAGATAATGTGCTCTGCAGTTTTTGCATGCAGTATAATGCTCCACTTAAGGAATGATGCAGCTGTTTTAACTGTTCCATTACAGATTTTTCTACCTTCTATAACTGTTAATTACTGAGGGAAGTGTTTCAAAATTTTCAGTAATACTTGTGAAACTATGAGTTTCCCTTCAATTTCATGTTTTTGCCTTATGTAGTTAGTTGTTTGTTTAGCAAAATGTGCATTAAGAAATAATAGTTCTTGCCAGGCGTGGTGGCACACACCTTTAATCCCAGCACTCGGGAGGCTGAGGTAGGTGGAGCATTGTGAGTTTGAGGCCAGTTTGGGCTACAACACGAGCACAAGGCCGACCTGAGCTACATAGTGCGACCCTGCCTCAAAAAACTAGGGCCGGGAGTTTGGCTCAGTGGCTTAAGTGCCTGTCTGGCAGGCGTGAGTTCGATCCCTGGTGCCAAAAAAAAAAAAAAAAAGAAAAGAAATATTAGTTATTATTAGAGAACCGCCTTTTATATCATAATATGATCACTGTGATCCTTGTTTATTTTGAAGTATAAATTGAATAATGTCAAATTAATACAGTTTTGGCACATTTCTGAGGCAATGGTAGACTACTATATCTACTGGCATAATTTTATGTTTACCTTATATTTTTTAAATATTTGTATACTTTTCAGTATTAACCAAAAAAAGTATTAACCAAAAAAGGAAAGCAATATTAACAATTACAAAAGAGCATAAAGGCGTACACATTGCTTCTGGAGTCAAATTACCTATCGTTCCAATATTTTGCTATAGGAATCTATTCTGTTTTCTACAAATGAAGCATTTCTCTTGTTACATATTCACATTTTCTTAGCTTTTAAAGGATTTCTCTCTTTCCTTAACTAATTTTAATAATTAGTGCTTGTTTATACATTGTGTCAACTTGAGAAGCCTAGAAGCTTAATTAAGTAGCTCAGCATCTCTACATCCTGGGGTGTAGAGCACAAGCAGTTACCTGTTCATTGTGTCAATTTGAGAAGGTCAGAAGTTTAACTGAAAGACTCAGCAGGGAGCCAGGAGTCTTGCTTTGTAAATATCCTCATCCTGTGCAAAGGAAGGCAAGGAGATTTGTGAATGCTACACCCACCCTGGAGGAGAGGGGGGATCCTGTGTATAAGGGGGAAAAAGAGGCTTGTCCTGGCCCCCTTTTACTCTGGCTGCTTTTTGCTCTGGCTGCTGCCTTGAAGTGTTGCCCCAGTGCCATGCCACCCTGCCTTGGAACCAGCTGATTATGGACTGAAACCTCCAAAAACTATAAGATAAATAAACCTTTCGTTCCTTCATTTTGGGAGTCAGGTGTTTTTTCTCAGCAATGAGTGAAAAGTAAACAAGACAGTGCTCAAACATAAGAATTTCTTGTTCTATTAAGTTTTAAATTGAATTTCTATTGTAATTGCTGTTATAATTAATTACTCTTCCTTTTTGGCAAGTAACTGCCTGATACCTGATAATTGGCCTATGTTTTTTCTCTTCGACTCTGACCTTACTTTTCAAATGGGATTCATTACCACTTTTTCTATGCCTACTCCTATATACTCTCAGTTTCCAATTTTGCTATGTCCTACTTTATAGAAGAGGTTTTAAAAAAAGCTATAGGAAATCTCTAATTTTCCTTACTTTATATTTTATATTTTTACTCATTCAGCTCAGCTGCATAAAAGCCTGTACTATTCTTCATCACTTTTACTTTTTTATAGGCAATATCCAAACAGGTGAAGAAATCACCTTCACAGTGTGCAATGATATATGTTGTGATATGGCAGACACATAGTTAAAGTTCAGCAGAAAGGAAGAAGAGTGGAAGGAAGGGAAAAAAGGAACAAAGATCCGCCATGCAATGCTTCTATTTAAAGTACCCAAAGCAACTACGATTTCCAGAGTAGTGTCAATCCACTAGGCATTGTACATAGTGTTTGGGAGAAGTATAGTTTTTTTCATAATCCTGTGAAAAACTATTACAAATATAAAAACAGAATAAGAAAACTGCAAAATAAAATTAATTACCACCTACAATTGTATTTTAAAATATTCAGTTAACTTTAATTTGTAAATTAGAAACAATTCACTATATTTTAAAATTTTAGATTATACTCCGAAAGAATTCACAAAATATCTAACAATGGCCAAGAATTCACAGCCACATATACATTAAATGCTATTCCTAAGAACACACTTTCAAACACATTTTAAAAATACTTTAATTTTTCTATATCAGAGTCTATATTTAACATTGGACTGTGATCGCATCTTACTATATTTGCTATGAGGTGACTGAGGACTCCTAAAACAAGAGTGCACTGACTGCAAAGATTTTCAAAGGTTCTAGTTTGCACTTTGAAAACTTAGTCAGGTCCAGGAGGAGGAAGGGTATTGTTTAATAGAACTCATCTTGAAGAAAAGATAGTTAGGTAAGGAAATCTAATCCACAGATAATAGGTTGTAGTTTAAGAGTGACTTGGAAATAGCACAATAATGTACTATTACAATTACCCTGAGGCTAAGCAGAAGTCAGATAAAAATGCAATAAAATGGCACATTTGAAAAAATCATACACTTATATCAGGAAAATGTGGTAAACAAAACTTGACACAAATAGTAGTGGGAAGTGTTGGCCACCATTCAAAATGTGACTGTCAATGTGTTACTTAGGTTTAGTGGACAACAAGCGAAGCCATGTCGTCAAATAGAAAGGAAGGAAGGCAGTGATACAGCAGCATGGCTGGGAAAGCACAAGAAGCTTCCAGTGCCCATCAGCCTGCAAGCTGCAGCCACACACAGTTAATAGCTGCAGAGAACAATACTGATTGCATGGTGACTACTGACCTCATAAATGCATCTGAGTGACATGCAAAACTCTCAGAATTCTAGAATAGCCACGCAAATACATTTTTTTATGATGATGGTAGCAATGACTTGATTGGACTGCTAGGTGGTAAGGCCTGGAGAAACATAATTTATGTAAGTACTTCTACTAGCTAGATATAGAAATCTTAGAATACACATTACAGAAAAAATGCTAAGAGTCAAATATTCAAATATTATTTTAGAAGGAATAAAGCACTCAGTTTGTAAAAAAAAAAAAATGTTGAGGTTTAACTTTTGTTTTTGTCCTTGCCAGGACTGTTGTTGGAAAATTGTAGTAAAATGTCAGTCAGAGCCACATTAACAAAGACATTACAAAGTACTTCCAGCATGGAAAACAAACTTCTATTTCCCAAATTCCAATTTTGCAGAAACAAGCAATACACCAGTTTTGGGAAAGAAAACAAAACAAGGCAACTGCTTCAGAGAAAGTCGTCATTAATAAATGCAGAACAGTCTGGTGGAGTCAAAAAATGTGCAGACAGGAGGAGCAGGAAAAATTCTGCAATGTTCCAAGGCTTTGTTGTGATTTATGTACTACAGCTGTCAAAACAAGCTTGTAAACAGTATTATGAAAAGTTGCTGTTAGCTGATTTGTAATTTGAATATTTAAATTGAACTCCCTGCATGCAAAAATGATCAATTTGATCAATTCTGGCACAATATGATACTGTTTCTTGACAAAGTAGATATAAACCACCAAAATCATGTGTAAATCTAAAACAACACTCTTATTTTTATTCATTTTATTTCTATTCATTTCTCTGAAACCACTTCCATACTGAATAAGGATTTTTCTGTATCTGAACAACATAAATAAAATATATACTGGATATGAGTTAACATCATATGAAACCTACAAGGAAAATGTCTATTTCTTTATCAGGTAGGATCACTGTGTTAAAGATGAATAGATTCTCTCAGGACTCTCAATATTTTCAGTCTGTCTATTTAATTTTAAGATGCATTAAAAATACATTTTTTAAGGTTTGATCCAAGAGATTTTTCAAAAATATCCTGATGCCTTAGTACACAGGAAATAGAGCAGAATTCTTGACTATTTAAGAAATACATATATAAATGAATTCATGTCACAACTGAGTCAAATGTTTTCTTCATGATGGTAAAAATGTTAAAGACAAGTTGCAAGAAGTAAATTCTGTGGCTTTTTTAGAAAGCTTAGATCACAGTCAGAAAGAAAGAACTAAAGTGATTTATCTTTTCTCATATAAAAAGCGCATTTCAAAACAATGGGATGCTGATTTACTATGGAATTTACAACTCAAATAAAGTTGTACAAGAGTAAGAAGGACCTCACATCAAATGCCCTGCATTCTACTCTAAGTCTGTTCTTGCTGGCTGATAATCTGGGCCAAGTCTCCTATACATTGTATTAAATAAGGAGTGAATTAGATCATTTCTAAAGATGTTCAACTCTAACATTTTATGATTTTATGATTCCCTACAAATGAAATCAATGTATAAGAAAATGAGTCATACAAAAAGTAGTAAGGTATGAAAGAAAGTGGAATAACTAAGAAAACTGCACGATTTCATTGAAAAGATAAAACATTTTGCACCATTTGAATCTCATAAATAAAAATAACCCAAAGTACTTTGTGCAAAACACACTTGGAGAATTAAAAAACAAGAACAAAATCAAAAATCTAAATATTTTATTCTAATCTATATTAGAATAAAAATCAATTATATATATTGATATATAGATATTAATGTATCAATATATTAGAATAAAAATCAATTTTATATATAGATATATTAGCATATGTCAATATATTAGAATAAAAATCAATTGCATATATTAATTTTCAAAGTGATTTTCTTTGGAATGATGTTTTTGATCTTGTGAAACAGAATAAAATTATCTTAAGTAACCGCATTCAAGATTTTAAAGATTTCCTTAAATATAGAGTTAATAAAAAGTATTTTTGAAGGAATTTGTGAAACTTGTCCTTCAGACTATAACATACTGCATAGCACTGATTTTTAACATGCACATTTCCCCTGTTTACATTTTTCAAATTAAAATGCCTTCCAAGTGATGGCATCTTAATACATGAATTATGGTAGTTACTTTTATACGTATGTCTTGTCTTTTTGAGAAGAGGAAAATCATAGAATTATAACAAAAATCAAAATCAAGTCACAATAAACAAATGGAGAAAAAGAGACTTTCTCCCTTTCACAAGATTTCAACTAATTTATGGATACTCCCCTTTCAGACAGAAACTAAGTCTCTCATCCTTGAGTATATAATGCACTGGTTACTTGCTTTCGAACAAAGAGACAGGGGAAGGACGGGGAGGAGATGGGAAAGAAAAGAGGGGAAGTAACAAGGTAAGGAAGTCAGTTTATACTGGAAAAATCTAGCAAATTGACTAACAAAAATCTATGTTAGTGACGAAGATTAACATCATAAGTGATCACTCATGCTGATAGCACATACCGTTAATATGATGTAAATGACATTGCAACCTCTTTGTCGTATAACCCAAACCTCAGTCTAACTGTTATGGTTTAGTTCTAAAATGTCCTTCAAAAGTCTCCCATTTGGAGATGGGAGCTGGTTAGATGGGACCCGTCACAGGGGACATGACTTAGAAGAGCATATTCTCATCCATGACACAACCTTCTCTCTCTACTTCCTGACCCTCATGAAGCATAGCACTTTTCTCCACCATCCCCTTCTACTGTGTTACTTCTGCTTTTGAGACAGTTGACAATGAACTAAATCTACTGAAAACTTTGAGCCAGGGTAAACCTATCCTCCTTTAACTTTTGAGTGACAGTTATTTTATCCCAGGATGATAAAATGACTAAGATACAAAATTGGTAGCAGGTGTGGGGTTACTGATGTGACTGTATCTGACCATGTGGTTCAGAAGCCTGTAGAACTACTCTGTCAGAGGACTTTAGAAAAGAAGACATCAGCTAGAGAATCATTAGAATGCTATAAGCTGAGCATAAAACAGAATGATGATAGGAATGTGGACAATAAAGGCCAGACTCATAAGATTTCAGAAAGGAAAGAGGACCTTTGGCAATTGGACTAGAAGCCATGCATGTTTCATTTTGGCAAAGAATTTGTTCTACACATGTCCAAAGGCTGAAGGTCACAGACTAATAAATCTGAGGGAAGAAATTCCAAGAGAGCTTAATATTCAGGTTGTGACAAAGGTATTGCTAGTGACTTCTAGCCAAATCTACGGTGATAATCATTAGCCAAAAGCAGAGTTGCAAGATGTCAAAACTTTGCAGTTTAACCAAAAAAGATGCACAGGTAAAATGCTGAAGCCACAGTCCAAAGGGGTTCAGCCACTGTGGCTGACGTTGGTGTCATAATACAGTGCTGCTTTTTCAAGCATGCACAATACAGGAGTTATTGTGTCACAGAGGCTTCCACACAGATCTTAGAAGAAGGTATGGCAGGCCAGGCAAAAATCTGTGACAGGGTCTCAGTGTCTGAAAGGACCCCATGAGAAGGTAGTGCTTAAAAATATGAGAGTGAAGAAAAAAAAAGTGGAGACATGAGAAAATTGAAAGTGACAGGAACATGAAATGTCTGCTGAGAAAAGTCATAAAGCCATAGGCAGTGAGCAATGCCAGCTATGTTGGCAGCAACAAGCAAGGCCATGGCTGCAGAGCTGGCAAGGCCTTTTGGAGTTCATATCTCACCATAACCTGCTGTAGACACTGAATATACAGCTATAGGATTTAATGCTTGCCCTGCTAAATTTTGGTCAAGATTCGGCCTAATTTCTATTCCCCTTCAGCATCTCCTTTGGGGAGGGGAATGTTTACTTTTCTTTTTTATTTTTACAGGGACTCATAGCTGAGAGTTTATTTTCAGACTCAGAAGAGATTTCTTAACTTTCAGCAATGAAGAATTGTTAGGACTTTGATAACTCTTAGAGGTGGAGTAAATGCATTTTACACAATAAGATGAATATGAGCCTTTTGGAGCCCCGGAGTGAAATGCTATGGTTTACATCTATAATGTCCTTGACAAATCCACAACAAATATTATTCTGCATGAGGAAAAACTGAAAAATATTTCTTCTAAAACCAGAAAAAAGCAAAGATGTCAATTCTTACCACTTCTACTCAACATAGTTCTTGAAATTTTAGTAAGACAATTAGGCAAGAGAAATATATAAAGGAGTTGCAAATAGGAAAGTGTTATGGCTTGTAACTTGATGTCCCTCCAAAGCCTCATGTGCTCATAGGTGGGGCTTCGCAAAAATGGTTGGATCTATAGTGTTTGGATATGGATTAAGGGTGTGTGATAACTGAATTAGTCCACTAATTGCCTTAACATAGTTCTAAGTATTGCTGGATGAATTTACTGAAGACAGAAGACCCACCCTGGGTATAAGTAGCACCAACCAATAGGCTTATAACCTGGATGGAATAAACGAAGAATGAAAGAAGGAAGGCTACTGCTGCTGCTTCCTGCCTGCCTGCCCTGCCATGGACTGTTTCTCCTCTTCCATGCCCCTCTACCATGCGCCCTGCTTTGAAGCCAGCCAGTTGTGGACTGAAATCGCTACAAACTATGAACTAAAATAAATCTCTCCTCCTTTAACTTGTGGGTGTCAGGTTTTTGTCCCAACAACAAAAAAGCAACTAAAAAAGGAAGAAGTCAAATAATCCTTGTTTGCAGATAGTATGATACTATACCCTTGATGCCCAACAAAAACTTTTAGAGCTGCTAAATAAATTCTGCAAAGTAGCAGGATATAAAATCAATGCTAAAAACTCAATAGCTTCAGTATACACCAGTAACAGACTAGCTGAGAAAAAAATCAGGAAAACTATTTATGATCGCTTCATTAAAAGAAAAATCCTAGGGATCAATCTAACCAAAGAGACACAAGACCTCTACAATGAAAATTTCACAATGCTTAAGGAAGTACTTGAAAAAGACACTTGATAAAAAGAGATCCCATGTTCATAGGTTTACAGAATTAATATTTTCAAAATGGTCATATTACCAAAATTTATCTAAAGATTCAATGTAATCTCCATGAAAATTCTGAAGATATTCTTCACAGAACTAGAAAAAAAAATCCTAAAGTTCATATATAAACACAAAAGACCCAGAATAGCCAAAGCAATCCTAAGCAAAAAGAGCAAGAGTGTAGGCATCATAATACCTGATTTCAAATTTTAGCCATGATAAGCCATAGTAACAAAAGCAGTATGGTATTGGCACAAAAATAGACAAATAGTCAATGAAACAGAATAAAGGACAAGTAGAAAAAACAAACCCATGCAATCACAGCCATCTGATTCCAGACAAAGGAACCAAAAATACAGATTGGAAATAAGTCACCTTTTTAACAAGTGCTGCATGGAAAACTGAATATCCACTTGTGGATTATTGAAACTAGATCCCTATCTCTTACCCATATAACCCTTGATTCAAAACAGATCCAAGACTCTTGGAGAAAACCTCAACTTCAAAACTGCTAAAAGAAAATATGGGGGAAACACATGAAACCATAAGCACATCAAAAGATTTCTTGAATAAGGCTTTAATAACACAGGTTATAATATTGAGAATCAACAATTGGGACTATGTTAAATTTAAAAGTTTCTGTACAACAAAGGAAACAACTAACAGTGAAGACACAACATAGAATGGAAGAAAATCTTTGTCAGCTACTCCTCTGGCAGAGAATTAATATCTAGAATATGTAATGAACTCATAGGTAAATGGATGCAATTTGAGACCATACTCATTAGAGAAGTAAATCAGACACATGTGTAAACATCATATTGTCTCACTAGTGTGAGAAGTTGAAAGAAACTATATATATATAGAAAGATAGTTAAGATAGTTACACTTCCGATTTCTCCGAGCTCATTGAAGAGAAAGGTTTGTGCATGTATTGTTTGGACAATTAAATGCAGATATATTCTACTCTGAGTAACTGATTTGAAGATAACAATACACAATATATATATCATTTTTACCTCCTAATTGCTTTGTTTTGAATTTTTATTTTATTTTCTCTTTAAAATAAAATAAAATATTAAAAAACTTAACAAAAACATCAAATAATCTAGTTAATAAATGGGGAAATAAATGGACATTTGTCAAGAGAGACTCACATAACCAGTAAGTATATGAAAAAAATATTCAGCCAATAGAGAAATGCAAATCAAAACTACATTGAGATCAACAATATAAAAAATAAATGCTTGCAGAGAAGCACACTGATGCTAAGAACATAAATTCATACAGACACTATGGAATCAGTATGGCACTTCATCAAAAAGCTAAACATAAAGCTAACAGGTAATCTAGTTATGCCAATTCTTGGTACACACCCAAAGGAATTAAGGTGAGTCTATTACAGGGATACCTGCATAACCATGTTTATTGGGGCACAATTTACAATAGCCAATATATGGGACCAGCCTAGGCAGTCAGCAAAAGATAAATGGAAAGTGTGATGCCTATATCAACAATGGGTAACTATTCAACCATAAAGAGCACAATTTTTTCATTTTCAAGAAACTGACTGGGTCTGGAGATCATTTTGTTGAGTGAAATAAGCCAGATTCAGTAAAACAAATACATATTCTCCCTAAAATGTGGAATCTAAAAAAGATGGCAAGAAAGTAGAATGGAGACTGCTAAATACAAGGAAGGGAATAAGGGAGAGTGGGAGAGAAACATAAAAGTAGGAAATGGAGGGTGTGGACATAATCAAAATATACATACTGAAACTCCTTCAAAGTATGTGAATCTTGGGGTGGGTAAGGCTCCAGAGGATAAGTGGGGGAATGAAAGTGATTAAAGTACACTGTGTGTACATGCAAAGCTCCCAAAATGATGCTCATTAATCTGTGTAAAAAATATGCACTAAAAAAAGATACAAAGTATATGCCCATAATCCCAGCACTTGGGAGCTGCAACAGGTGGACTGTCCTGAGTTCAAGGACAGTCTTGGCTACATAGTAAGTTCAGCAACATCCTGAGCTACATAGAGAGATGTGGTCTCAAAAAAAAAAAATACAAAACAAAACAGAGAAGTACATAAAATTATTTAATTCATAGGAAGAAAGGGCAGAGCCTAGTGGGATGTCTTTTGGCCATTGAGGCATTCCTTTGAATAGGACTAGAGGACCTGGCCCCTTCTTCTTTTTCTTTTGCTTCCTATGAGGTGATTGGTTTTGTTCCTCCCACCTACTCTCACCAGCATGCGCTACCTCACCACAGGCTGAAAGCAACAGAACAATCCATTATGGACTGGAACCTACAAAAAGATGAGGAAAAATTAACACTTTTCCCTTTAAATTGTCTCAAGTGTTTTGTTATAGTGAGAGAAAGCTGACTAATACAAGGGCTATTCTACAAAATATCTGACCGGTACACCTAAAAATTGTCAAAATCATGAAAAACAAGGAGAGTCTGAGAGACTGGTAGACCAGAGACTAAAGAGATGTGATAACTAAGTATAATGTGATATCCTGGATTGGATCCTGGAAAAGAAAAAAGAGAAATTAAAGGAAAAATAAAAGAGATATGAATATAGTATGTATTTTAGTTAATAATGAATCAATATGGGTTTCTTAGTTGTGACAAAAGTCTCATAATAAGATGTTATAATAGAAGAAATTGGAAGAAAGAATTCTCTTACCTATTTGAGTTTTCTGTAAATATAAAACTCATAAATAGAAGACTTTTTAATCAAACTATTCATATTTTAATATACATACTCAAAAATAAATTGACCCTAGAGATCAAAAATGGAAAATAGAGTCAGGCATGGTGGTGCACACCCATAGTGGCAGTACTCAGGAGGCTTGAAGCAGTAAATTCACACATTCAGGTCTACCCTGGGCAATTTATGGGAACCTGTCTCAAGATAAGGTAAAAATAATGTAGTGGTGCAGAGCTTATGCGAGGCCCCGGATTCAACGCAGTACTACAAAAACAAAAAAGAGAAAAGGAAAATCAGATTCTAATTCAAGTTTTACAAAAATTACTAAACCAGTAAGTGTGGTAAAACAGAATAATAAAATGCACCAGAGAAAATTAAGAGACTCTTATATCAATTTTTACTGAGGGAATAATTTTTCATTGTGTCTGAAGTACACGTAAGCTCATTTAAAACTAACTCTCAAAATATTTAAATCCTCAACTATTGTGTGCTGCTATGGATAGTAATATTTCTGGAACAGTGACCCTTGCCCTTCCTTTTTCTGATAACCCATCATAATTCTGGATATCTTAGTCTTCCAGGAAAGACAGGGAAATGTGTGAAATACATCATAAACCTGGGCTTCAACTTCTATACAGCTCATAAAACAAATAGAACTAAATTGATTTATTTGAATCATCCCATTTTTTACTCGAGACAAGACTAAAATCGTCATTTAGATGGTATGAAAGTCAGCAATGTTGTCAACCATTGCAATATCATCTACTTCACTAATCAGCTATAAATATTGTCAGGTTCCAATTTATGATCAAATTGTGTTTTAAATGCTGTCATATCTGTTTTGTGTAATTTATAATACATGTTCTCAATGACAACATTCTTATAAAGGATGGCTAGATGAAATCTACCTCAGAAATACTTTTTTAAACCATAAAGTAAATGAAAGATGTTAAGAGGAACATAACAAGGGTGACTTCTGAATTGTGGGCAACTTCTCATGCCCTAAAAATAGCTGATTTTGGCAGACAGCATCAAAACAGAATATGTGTCTCCTGGATTACTCCTATTCAGATTCCATATAACATTTCCTAACAAAAATAGAAAGTAAGGGTTCAAGGAAAGTTAGTTTTGATGTCTCAGATAATAGGTGGAGATGGAAGTACAGTTTGTAGTGGATAGAAAGGAAGGCTACTGATACAAGGAATGCCCTGTAAACAAGACGTCTTCCCCTTCGTTTTCAGCTACACTGAAGACTTCAAAATGCGTAACTGTGGATACTTCCAAGGCTCTGGATGGAAAGGCATGGAATGTGGACCCTTGCTAGACACAAAGGTAATGTCAAGAAGATGTATAAATGTTCTAGGCAACCAAGAAAGGAACTCAGTTGAAGTATAGACTTTGAAAGTAATAATAAACATTTGGATTTGAATCCTTTGCCTTTAACTAGGTTTACGGCCATGAGAATCTTCTTTAAGTGCTCAAGACTTGGTTCTCACATTTATAAAAATAAGAACAAAAATATCTATTGTTATTAGTGTTCTATTGCTGCTGTAACAAATTATATGAATTTCATGACTGAAAACAACATAAATTTATCATCTTACAATTCTGGAGAAAAGTTCCAAATAGGTCTAATTCAAGCTGCTGGCAAGGCTGTATTCCTTCTGGAGGCTTTAAGGAAAAATCTGCTTCCTTGCCTTTTCCATCTTCTGGAGGTCACCCACATTCTTGCTCATGACCTTTTATCTTTAAGGCCAGCAAAGTCCTTGACATGCTGCCTCTCCTACTGTTAAGATCTTTGTGACTATATTGGGCCCAC